>ML779928.1:3405-60525 GCA_009831015.1 Picea engelmannii | reverse complement strand
CCCTTACCTAACTCATGGATTTGGATGTTCATCAGGGATTTTTCATATGCAGACTGAGTCAAATGGGGAAAAGGAGGAGCTTCTTCAACACAATGAATTTCAGGGTCGAACTCGTCTATCTCCTCCCCTCCCTCATGAGTAACTAGGTTATTTTGGAGAGGGGTTTGAATCCTTTGATCTTCTCTGTTTTTTTCTCTTTGTTCCCTTGGGAAGGCCCGTGGTCCATTGTTATCAGGTCTCCTGAAACCTCTACCATCGGCATTCTGAGGATTTATGTACATGGGATTTCCTTCTAACTCCCACCTTTCCATTCTAGCAGAAAGTGACTTGAGTACCCTAGATGTCTCATCTATCTGAAGGGGCAGGGGAGAGGAACTAGATGAGGAAGCTCCAAGCCTCTGCCTGGATATGTTTCTACCAGCAACGTTCCTGAGTCGGTCAACAACCAATATGTTAGATTCTACTTCCACGGTTGCATCCTGCATATGGGCCAGAGTAGTGGCTCTTCTTTCCCTCAATAGGAGGCAGAAATCAGGATCAAAGGCGCTAGAATAAGTGATCTTTGCAAAGGCTTTGGAGGGTTTTATCTCAGCAGGGATTTTGTTGTACATTTTATTAAATCTCTTGGAGAAATCGGAGACAGACTCTCCTTTTCTCTTCAAAGACCCAAACTCTGTCATGTAATACATGAAATATTTTTTATCTCCCCATTGTCTCAAAAAGGCATTATCTAAAGCTTCGATCCCATCAATAGATCCAGGGGGCAGGGCCTTGTACCATTTTCTAGCCTCGCCTTGGAGACTATGGACAGAAATCCTCATCCATAAGTCTGTGTGCATGATGTTATTATCATCTGTGAAACTGTAAAAGGTTTCTAGGTGCTCTTTTGCAGTTATGTCCCCCTCACCTGTAAACCTGGGCAATTGTTTGAGGTAGCCATCTGCTGGGAGGGCGTTGAGAGGCTGCGATAGCACGAGGGGAGCATACCTAGCGGCTATAATGGCCTCCATTCTGGTCATAGGAGGATTTTATCCTGCCATAGGGATATTGTGTGGAGGAGAAATCAGAGGAGAAGGAGCTCGAAAAGGGGATACTGGGGAAGAGCTTCTAAGGGGAGTGGGAAACAATAGGGGATTTAGGGAGAAGGCTAGTGAGCTTAGGTCGGCTGATGTTTCCCTTCGCGCAGAAGCAACAACAATAACAAGAGGAGGAGCAGTAAATCCAGGAGTGGGGAAATCTTCAGTGGTCCTGGGTCTACGCCAAGGTACAACTTTAGGAGAGAGAGGAGTGACAAGGGTTTCTCCCTCCAATCCCAGACCAATGGAGGAAACCTCAACAGGAACACTCTCGAAATTCAGGAAACGGGAAACTTCAGAAAGCGGTCTGCTAGGAAACTGAGGAGGAGAAAATAGAGTTCTTACAGAAGGAGATGGCGGATTACCTGGTTCAACGACGATATCTTCTCTTTCAGAGGCCTTTCCTTTTCCAAGGACCACCTCCCGATTGGTTTCGGGGGTAGCTAGAGGCAGTTGTGGATGGGACCGCGTGTGTCTGCCTCTGAAAGCCACAATTACCACGGCAGGTTCGTCACAGTGGAGTCGTCACAATGGAGTCGCCAGGTGCACAGTAGCAATATTCAAAGGCTCTAATACCCGATGCACCTTCAAAATCAGAGGCTCAATGTCGTTCAATCCCAGGGAAAATTTTCAACTTCGTCCCCGGCAACGGCGCCAGAAATGTTGGTGACGGAACTCACTCCTGGATTGTTGCAGGAGCAGAGCCCAACGCCCATCAGTTTTTTATGTCACGGTAGTTTTTAATGGGTGATCAAATGGGTAGAGACTCGGGAAGATATCACTCAAACTCAGGGACTAGGTCCGGCATGTGAGGAAGAAAGGAGGTCTTGATCTAACTTCAGTCAGTGGGTTGATTTGAAGATGAGCAGGTTGAAGACTTGGTGAGAGGAGTGGACAAACGACCTCGGGCAACGGGCCTTTCAGTAATTTGTAGAAGAAAAACTCTGAATGCGAGATCCTCTAGTTCAGAGCTTCGGGAAACTGAAAGGGGGGACTTGACTGGATTCTCCAATTCCAAGTCATTCAGTGCTAAGAAAATCATAGGGACTAATTAGAAACAATGTGACTGTTACGGTGATCAAACTCTACATCATCCTATAACAGTTACGACTCGACTGGATTCTCCAATTCTGAGCCGTTCTAATACAGTGTAAACAAAGACGCGAAAGAAAAACTGACAATCATAAGACAAGAAGTCTCAAGAGTCCCGACATAAGAAGAAAAACAGTGCTACATTAAAGTTTACCACCAGGAGCCTTGCTCAACCATCGATATCTTACAAAATACAAAGACTGAGTTCATATACTTAGAGAAAATCGCCTAACATAGGCGTGCCCAGTCGCTCAAGGCTTGGTGTCCTTTCATCCGAAATCGGACGGGTATTCTTTGTCAGATGCCACCTTAACTGCGCATGGCTCCTGCAGGGGGATTCGCTGAGCCATTAAGTGTCGAGCTAGCATGTGCAGACCTCCTCCGGCGGGTCGAGGACTCGGCATGGCTTCTTCAGAAAAGTGGGTACACAGGACCCTCCCGAGCAAACCTCTTGCCAGATTATCCATACTTTACACTTAATTCCTGAGGAGAGGTTTCAACCACCCCTTCTCATCCTCATTTACTCCAAGCGAAAACCAGGATCGAGGTCGGATCAGATGGTGCATGGAGATCATAATCATCCTTTCGGCAACTAGGCTCGACACCCTCGGCCCCTTTTTTCATAGCTCCTTTCTTTCCCAAGTGACCATGGGCCGTGACCCTGTGTCTATTCCCAAAACGCTTTCGGCATTCGCGAATAAGAAGGAGCTGATCCATGCTTCTTAAAATCACGATAAGCGAAACGCCGAGATGGCTTGAGTTGGCACCACGCATCCCTCTAGATCTGACGGTTATGAACTCTCCCGACGATGTTGTGGGCCCGGGTCCTGGATACTCCCGGCACCTCGTGCATCGGGAAATGACAGAGCAGTTTCTTGCGCTTCGAAGTCACGATGGGCGAAAAGGCGGAGAGCCTAATCGCGCGCCAGGTGGCTCTTGTGGATGAACGGCTGAGGCTGCTTCGCGATACTTCAGGGCCGACTCTGGGTGCTTTCGGCACTCCAGGGTTCGGGATTTCGAGATGTGATATGACGAGGGACTTTCGACTTTCAAACTCCCAAATGCCGATATGCCGACTGGATCTCGCACTATGTGTCGCTGGATCGGACGACCCAAATTTAGTCTTGAAATATAGGCGCTTTCTCTGATGCTATATATCGGTTAACTTGGTAGCCCCGATATACCGATGACCATTGATCTTTCCTTATTGATGAATCTGGGCCGTCGACAACATAACTTCGCCCTTTCATGTGCTCGGAAGCCTTAAACCAAGATTTTCCCATGTTGCTTTCGGGCGCTTCTCATGCACCTCGCAGACCCGAATACTCTTGTGCCTAGGACAAGAAATGTCTCTAACACAAGTGATCCAAATTATTATACTTTTGGGAATTTGATTATGATTATGAGGCGTTATGAATTGATGACATGTTATTTTGTTGTTTTGACATAGACAGGTGCTATTGATTCGGTTTTCCTGAGTGTGTAGGATTTTGGACCTCGAGGATGCAGAGGCATCGATTTAACCCCTGCCACCAGACTAAGTCAGGGAATGGACTATTGGGGTTTGATTGTTGTATATATGAAATTTGTGCATCTAATTAGAGGATACGATTATGGATATTATTCTGACATGATTCGTTGATGATGCAGGCTGATGATAGCTTGTCGACCAGACTCACATGTGGAGTAGAGGGGTCATGCATGACTACCAAACATGTTGAGGGATTGGTGTGGACAACAACCCTGCCACAACCTACTAGCACTCCCATTGTGGCTCGAACTGTAGGTTAACGTTTACCTAGTTCGAGAAGACCCACGATGCAATGAGGGAGGACTGCTGCAGTCGCTCACAATTATTCTAAGGGGCACGCAATAAGGCAGGGGCCTTATTCCTTAGAGGCAGGAGTATTGAATCTAAGGGTTTTGATGTCTACCAAGTCAGTCAAGAGGTGAGTGGCACCCTTGGAGCACGTAGTGCGTCCTGAAGGGCATGTCGTGCAAGAAAAATGGAAAGAGGTGAGTGGCACCCCTGGAGCATGTAGTGAGTATTGAAGGGCACGTCGTGCAAGAAAAACAGAAAGAGGCGAGTGGCACCCTTGGAGCACGTAGTGTGTCCTGAAGGGCACGTCGCGTAAGGGAAACAAAATGGGGCGAGTGGCACCATTAAAGAACCTAGTGCATCCTGAAGGGCACGTCGCGTTGCTAATTAATAAATGAATGAACCTAGATGGCCTTAGAACAAATAATCTGATGAGAACGATTTAAAGCAATTTCCCTAATAAAATGTCACCCATCCTGGGAAAATAAAGTCTAGGTCTAAGTGATACTTGTGATAAAAAAATTATCTATTTATATAAAAATATAAATATAAATAAATAAATAATAATGATAATCATCATTAATTATGTGACGAGTAGGGGGTAAGTAATTCAATTAATTTATAAAAATCTTTTGGAGGGATAAAATTTAAAAGGGGGAAAAAGGAGAAATAATTGTTTTATCACATATGCTAATTAAAAATTTATTAATTAGAAAGGAAAAGGGGAAAACGTTAATTTTCTACACCTGCCAATTTGAGTTTTAAATAAAAAGGGAAAGAGGGACATCTAAAAGAAAGGGGAAACACAAGGAAAAAGAAGAAAGACTAACTTAGTAAGGTATCTAGCATTTAAGAACTTTCTAAATTAAACTCAACTAGTAAATTAGTAGGGGGGTAAGTCATTAAAATGTGTAAGGGAATATGGGGACACCTAGGAGCAATTCTAGGAATGCTTTTAGGTGGGTGAGGGAAATAGGATTAATTAATTAATTAATGAAATAAATTTATGGTGCAATGAAGGGGATGGGTGACACATGTACGGGGAGGATTTTTATGAGTTAAATTATTGAACAATAAATAAAATGGGATTTTGGGAAAGTAAATGACTTAGAAACTCTATATAAAGGAGGGAAGAGGAGGAGGATGGATCTCTTCTCTTATGCGTAATGTTACACTGCATAATTTTAGACTTGACTGACTTAGCTTGTGGGAGTTGGGATACCCAGCTGGGTGAGGAGTGGTAGCTCGGCCTTGCGAGGTGAGCTGGGAGGTAGCTTCTCTCTATTTTAGTTTGCGTGGCCCCTTTGTGGATTGGGGGGATAAGGGGGAAGAAGATTACCCTAGCATTGGCTGGGAGGTACCGGTGACGTCTAATCGATCGGCAAGCAGGAGTTGCACGGAGCATGCGAGATAACAATTCAAAGCAAACGACTTAGGCTACGATACACTTACTTGATTCTGCATGGTAGATTCTTATTATACCTCACTCTTTCAATTCTGTATTTTTAATTGGGTAAGGAAAATGTTGACTTATCATTTAACTGATAACTTAATTTCCCCATATCCTTAAGCTCGATGTTGATTGATTCCCTTGGCTTTCGATCCCTGTGTGTTGAGCCTATCCTTTGGTTTTGTTGATTGTTGTGAAGCGTTGAGATTTTCATCCTCGTCCCTATTTTGTCAGTCCACGCCTGAGCAGTCGGCCAGGAGCCGAAAAGACAATCGTCACTTCGGTGCAAAACGACCTATAGATTCTAATGCCCTGCTTTTATGTGCGTGGATGACGAGAGAAGGATGTGTTTTCCCAGTAGTTTACCCCTTCTTATCTCCACACCTTGATCTCCGCCTTGTTTTGGTCTTTGCTTGTTATATCACCTCTGCGTCCTAATCGTTCTCGACATCTGAAAACTGTGTTTAGTGTTCTCTGCATTTCAACACCCTCAATCACGAAATTTCTAACTCTGGATTTTGTTTAAATGTTGTTGGATAATTTAACTCTGCTTGGTAATACCTTCCTCGCTATTTAACTATGTGTTTTGTTTTTTGGGGGGCATTATTCTCTACAATTTTTTATACTCTGCACCTTAATATTTGATGACGAATTAAGACTGCAAATCGTGGGTGTTTACCTGGTGATTTCAACTTCTTGAGACTGCATTTCGTTTTTATTTACTGGGAGAATTGCCACTCTTAAAGGCACATTCATTGCTTGTGTTTACCTGGCGATTTGTCACTTCTCAAGTCTGCATTTCGTTTTTATTTACGGGGTGAATTTCCACTCTTAAAGACACATTTGTTGCCTGTGTTTACCTGGCAATTTGCCACTTCTTAAGTCTGCATTTCATTTTTATTTACTGGGCGAATTGCCACTCGTAAAGACACATTTGTTGCTTGTGTTTACCTGGCGATTTGCCAATTTTTAAGTCTTCATTTCGTTTTTATTTACTGGGTGAATTACCACTTTTAAAGACACAATCGTTTCCTGGGTGTTTAACTAGCGATTTGCCATTATTAAAACTGCATTTATGTAACGAGTTATTGCTCTGCGATTGCCATTGTTAAGACTACAATTATGTAACGAATTATATTACTCTGGAGATGTCATTATTAATACTGTATTATTACCTCGATTTATTGCTCTGCGTTTTATATCTTGATTGTGTTTTCATGGCTAGATATATTACTCTGCGATTTCCATTATTAAGACTGCAATCATTGCATGTTATTTCTGCGATTTGCCAATTGTTACCTGGCGAGTTTGGCCACTTGTTATGCCTGTGAGTTTCCAATTGTTACCTGGAAAATTTGGCCACCTGTTATGCCTGTGATTTGTCAATTTTTACCTGGCAAGTTTGGCCACCTGTTATGCCTGTGAATTTCCAATTGTCACCTGGCGAGTTGGGCCGCTGGTTATGACTGTGATTTGCCCATTTATTAACCTGGAAATTTTGCCATTTAATCACTACATCTTCATGTCTTTATTAACCTGGCAATTTTTCTATTTATCTCTGCGTGTTCTTGTCTCTTTGCCAACCTTGTCATTGACCACCCTGCCCTTTGCCTGCGATGTAATGTATAGCTTTAAATCTCATTGATTTCGGTAATGTATAGATTTTTGTAATGTATAGATTTCGGTAATGTATAAGATTTATGTAATGTATATGGCATTAAATCTTATTGTATGCATATGGTAGTAATTCCCATCGAATGTATATGGAATTAAATATCATTGAATGTATAGCTTGATTTATATGGCATTAGATCTCATTGAATGTATAGCGACTTTTCTATTAATGTGTAGCTTGATTTATATGGCATTATAAAGATTGTAATGTATAGCTTGAATTAGATAGGGTTAATAATAGCATTAATTCTCATTGAATAACATCGAGGTGACAATTATTCATAAACAACAAGATAGCATTAAAATTTCATTGAATAGTGTCAATTGGATTTTATTTATAACCACATAACAACATAAAATGGTAGAAAAGATAACATTGAAGTGGCATTAATTATAGACATCGATCACATTCAGGATTATCCCTTTTAGACAATAATGTCGATTATTTTTTTAAGCAGCGTGGAGCACCTTTAAAATGTTAATTAGATCACTTATTTTAATGGATAGTTTATAATTGTGGATAAGCGTATTTGATTTGGTTAAGTGCGTTTCTTAGTGTGCATTATGATAACATTTATGACCTTAGTCGCTTGGTAACAGTTCGACCTTCGCACTTAGACATCTGGCTTATCATTTATTGCACGAGTTGTTGGCGAATTCAGGTATTAGCTTGAGATTTTCCTTTGATTGTAGTCATCTTGGGTCATGTCAACCTGTTGATTGGGGTATGGGTGTAGCCTTTTGTCAGTGTTCAGCTCCTAGCACATCGAAGTTATCTAGAGTCCTTAGTCAAGATAGGATGTGTCACGCCAAGGTTATAGTCGTTCCTATCACCTGGGGATGACATGATTCCTGATGAGGGGATCATTGCGAGCCCTAAGGAATAGAGGCGAAGGATAACTTGGCCGAGGTGTGTGTTTTCCGTGTGGGTGTTGTTGATCGATGTGAGTTGTTGTTAGCGCGTAGGTTGTAACACCTTCATACGTTTGGTTCACGCACCTTGAGGTTCTAGTCATTGGTCATCAAGGTTGTTTTTTCGGGCAGGGATGTTGTCCCTTAGCTTGTAGGTGTGGTCTTGTTGCGTCAGGAGAGTAGTCGTTCCTCCTTGTTGTTTTACGCATGTTTCACTCAGTTGATCTTGTGCCAGTGTGTGGAGTCTTAGTTGTCTGATGCTTGTTCAATGGGCATGGTGCCCACCATCAGATGTGTTGTTTAGATGTAATCGTTGATGTCTTCCCTTTAAAAAAAAAAAATTGCGATTTCTACTTCGCTTATAGTCGTAACGATGGGGTCGTTACATATGGTATCAAAACGGGTTCAACCCATGACTTGGGATCACTATGGCTTTCGTTGATATAATATTGGATTATAATTTGCTAATTAAGTTGACTTGTATTTGTGCAGGTAATCATGGTTAGAGGGTGTTGCGGAGGCAGACGATGGGGTGCTAGGGGAGGAGGCACGACACCTCCAGCAGCATCCATGCCTGAGGGGTCTAACCCCCAGGGAGACAAACAGGTTGTCGGGTAGGAGAAGATAGCGGTGGGTGATGTGGTTGGGTTGATGAAATATTTTTAGTGCATGTTTGAGGCACTGACTAGCTATTTAGACAGAGAGGAGGCCAGGGTGCCAACACCCCCTGAGGGTCCACCGTGTACTCCGGTTGGTATTGGTAGAATTCACCGCGAACTTGAGAAGGTCAAATTTCCTCGAGTTCTTTGGTTCCCCAGATAGCGCAGTCGTCGAGGCATGGTTGGAGAATATGGCGATGTGCTTTGCACTTTGTGACTATTCCTCCAACATGAAGGTCCACATGGTGGTGTTTCAACTGAAGGGGAGTGCTCTTCTATGGTGGAAGACGCTCCTGCCACAACAGAACATGGTCGTCGAAGATGTGTCATGGGAACTATTCGAGGAAGGGTTCTGAGAGAGGTACCTATCAAAGGAATTCATTAAGAATCAGCTCAACGAGTTCAACACCTTACAACAAGGTAGTTGTACAGTGCCCAAGTACGAGGCCCATTTTATGGAGTTGCTTCGATATGCTCCACATATTAATACTGAGAAAATTATGGTCAACAAGTTTGTGTTCAGCCTTAATGGAAACATACATGCAAAGGTTAGGATTTTGATGCCTCAGACCTTGCATGATGTTGTCTAGAAGGCCCTCATAGCAGAGGAGGAGATTATTAGCGGGGGTCAGAGCAGGAATCTAGTGATACCAGCAGGAATCCAGCATCTGTTGCGCTGCAACATTAGACACCAGCTAGACAGATGCCAAGATATCGTGGATTTCAGAGAGGATCTACTTTCACTACACCTCGGTGACCAACGCTTCAACAGTGGACACCTTATCAGGGACCACATCATCAACAACAACACTAACCGCAACAACAACAGTTTAGGCTTGTTCAACAGAATAGACTAGGATTCCAGGCTGGTGGGTCCTCATCTTCTACTTCGGGTACCAGGAGTATTGGACCGAAGAAGGGGTGTTGGATGTGTGGGGAGCCACACTACCAGTGTTACTACCCAGTGGAGAGGACTAGAGCATCTGGATCAGTCGAACCCACTACCGTGGGAGATTTGGGAAAGGACCATAAGATTCATGCAATAGTGAATAACCTCCAGGAAGAGCATCATTCGACTGTGCTCGAGACGTCAGGTACCGTCGCTAACCAGACCATTAGTATTTTGATAGATCCCGGTGCTACCGAGAGTTTCATTTCTGGTCTAGCGCTAAAAAGGATTAAGGTAAAGACAATCGAACATGATGAGTTTAGCTTTGTAGAGATGGATTTGGGAGACAAACAAAAGATTGGAGGAAAGGTTATGGGTTGTACCCTTAAATTGGGAGAGTTTGTCACCAGGGCCAACATGTACATCACGATCTTAGAATCTTATGATGTCGTGATTGGTATGGACTAGTTGGAATCACATGAGGCGATACTCAACTGTAAGATGAAACGGTTGATCTTGGTCGATGATGAGGGACAAAGACGTGTGATTGTAGGATGGAACCAGGGAGTTTCCCTGAGGTTCATCTCTTCCTTGCAGCTACGGAAGAGCATGTGCAAGGGATGTAAGCTTTATGAAATCCTTACATTAAACGAGAAGGGAGTAGCGGAAGGTCTAGAACACCTTCCGGTGGTGAGAGTTTGCATATGTCTTTCCAGAGGAGCTACCTGGGATTCCGCTGGAGAGGGAATTGGAGTTTACCATAGACCTA
Organism: Picea engelmannii; assembly: GCA_009831015.1. NCBI lineage: Eukaryota > Viridiplantae > Streptophyta > Pinopsida > Pinales > Pinaceae > Picea > Picea engelmannii. The sequence goes on along the minus strand of ML779928.1, from coordinate 50,185 downwards.
AAACCGAGGACTGAACCAATAGCAAGAACGCCTTATCGTATATCGACACCGGAGTTACAGGAGTTGAGAATGCAACTGAAGGAGTCATTGGACTTGGGACTTATATGTCTGAGTGTGTCACTATGGGGTGTGCCTATTATTTTCATATGAAAGAAGGATGGGTCATGAAGGTTCTTCATTGACTACCATCAATTGAACAAGGCAATGATCAAGAATCAATATCCATTGTTGAGGATTGATGATCTATTCGATCAGATGAAGGGTGCGTAGATGTTCTCAAAGATCGATTTGTGATCAGGGTATCACCAATTATGGATCAAGGAGGATGACGTCCCTAAGACCACCTTTAAGATGAGTTTTGGTCATTACGAGTTTATTGTTTTACCGTTTGGACTGAAAAATGCCCCAGGGGTATTTATGAGTTTGATGAACGGGGTGTTCCACGAGTACTTGGACAAGTTCTTCCAAGTATTCATTGACTCTATTTTGATTTACTCTCAGACGATGGAGGATCATGACGATCACTTGGGATTGGTACTACAGTGTCTGTGAGAGAACAAATTGTATGGGAAGTTGTCCAAATGCTCATTTTGTCAATTGAAGATTCACTACTTAGGGCATGTCATCTCCGGCAAAGGTATCATCATGGATCCAACAAAGGTATCTTCATGGATCCAACAAAGTTCGAGGATATTATGGAATGGCCTATGCTGACGAATTTCCCAGAAGTGCGTAGCTTCATGAGTTTAGTAGGATACTATCGACGATTCATCGAGGGATTTTCGAAGATAGAAAATCCGATCACGGAATTATAGAAGAAGAACAAGAAGTTTGTTTGGACCAAAAAATGCGCGGAGGCATTTCGAAAGCTTGAGTTGTTGAAAATGGCACCGATACTTAAGGTCCTTGACATGGACGCAGACTTCTTGGTATGCACTGATGCATCCAAGAAAGGCTTAGGTGGAGTCTTAATGCAAGATGGTCGAGTGATCACTTACATCTCGAGGAAACTGAGAAGGCATGAGGAGAACTATTCGATGCACGATTTGGAGTCGTTAGCCATTGTATATGCCTTGAAGTTTTGGAGACACTACCTTGTTGGACAAAAAATTGAACTAAATATGAACCACTGTGGACTACAACACATTTTTACGCAAAGCGACTTGAACGTGTGACAATGAAATTGGTCGGAATTGCTTAGCGAGTACGACTTCGAGATTACTTACATAAAAGGAATAGTGAACCGAGTGGCAGATGCATTGAGTCAGAGACCACACATTTTTTCGATGTTGCCTCTTCAGATGAATCTACGTGAAAATATTCTAACTTTACAGCGCGACGATGACTGGTACACAGAGGTCAAGGGTTTTATTGGAAAAAACATAATGATTGTACCAAGATTTGAAGGATTTACGTTTGACGACGATGGATTATTGAGATTTAAAAATCGTGTTTATGTACCACTGAATGACAAGTTGAGGAGTTTGATCCTAAAAGAGGATCACATAGCAGTGTACATGGCCAACCCAGGAGTCACGAAGATGAGGGTAGACCTTAAACCCTTATTCTTCTGGAAGGGAATGAAGGAAGACATAGTCAACTATGTGGCCCGATTTCTATAATGTCAACAGGTAAAGGCTGAACATAAACATCCAGCAGGATTACTACAGCCACACACTATTCCGGAATCAAAATGGGAGGTTATTTCAATGGATTTTATTGTTGGATTTCCACCGACGACAAGGCGAAACGACTCGATTTTCGTAGTAGTCGACACTCTGATGAAGAGTGCTCATTTTATTCCTGTGCATACGACATATCAGGAACCTAACATAGCTAGGGTTTTCATCAGTGATATTGTGAGGCTACATGGCATGCCTAAGAGGATTATATCCGATTAGGGATCGGTGTTTATTGGACGATTTTGGACTAGTTTCCAAGAGGCCTTGGGAACCCAACTTAAATTTAACATTGTGTATCACCCGGAGACTGACGGGTAGACCAAATGAACAAAATAGACCTTGGAGGACATGTTGTGCATGTATGTGATGGACCAACAAAAGTGTTGGGAAGAATTCTTGCCACTGATAGAATTCGCATATAACAATAGTTACCAAAGAACCATTAAGATGGAGCCTTTCGAGTTCCTTTATGGGCAACCATGTCAGACACCTTTGAGTTGGGATCGGATTGAGGATAGGGTCCTGGTGGGACCAAAAGTGATCTAAGAAATGGAAGAGAAAATGCAAACAATAATACAAAGGATCAAAGAAGCACAGGATCGACATAAGATTTATGTCGATGCGCACCGTGTCGACCGTAGTTACGAAGTTGGCGATCGAGTCTTCTTGCAAGTAAAACCGCATAAGATTTCGATCAAGTTTTGTAAGGGAGATAAACTCTCTCCTAGGTTCGTGGGACCTTTCGAGATTGTGGAGAGGAAGGGGCCCATGGCCTATCAACTAGCCTTACTTGATTCTTTGAGGCGTATGCATGATGTTTTTCACATATATGTTTTGAGACATTATATTAGTGATCCTACACATGTTATTGACATGAGTTCCTTCCAGGTATCCGACAAGGGGGCACTCATGGATGAGCCGATATGCATCCTGGATCATCGCATTCGACAACTATGGTATAGAATAGTAGATCAGGTCAAGGTCCAGTGGGACAACTATAGTCTGCACTCGGCGACCTGGGAAGACACATATGATATGCGCCAACAGTTTCCATCTTTGTTTGATAGATAGACTTATGATATTGTGATACACATTATTTCAACACTTATATACTGTGAAACTTCGGGACGAAGTTTAGACTAAGAGGGGGTGGGGTGTATGTAACATCCCTCTCTTGGGCACACTGAGCGAACTTATTCTTTGAGGACACTTTCTTGCAAGTGATCTAGATTATTATACTTTTGGGCATTTGATTATGATTATGAGGAGTTATGAATTGATGACATGTTATTTTGTTGTATTGACATAGACAGGTGCTATTGACTCGGTTTTCCTGAGTGTGCAGGATTTTGGACCTCGAGGATGCAGAGGCATCGATAAAACCCCTTAGACTCTGGACCAAGTCGGGGAGTGGGCTATTGGGGTTTGATTGTTGTATATATGACATTTGTGCATCTGATTAGATGATATGATTATGGATATTATTCTGACATGAATCATTGATGATGCAGGGTGGCGATAGCTTGTCGACCAAACTCACATGTGGAGTAGAGCGGTCACGCACGACTACCAGAGACATTGAGGGAGAGGTGTAGACAACAACCCTGCCACAAACTAATAACACTCCCATCATGGCTCGAACTGTAGGTTAACGATTACCTGGTTCAAGAAGACTCACAATGTCGTGAGGGCCAACTACGACACTCGCTCACGATGATTCTAAGGGGCGCACAATAAGGCAGGGGCCTTATTCTTTAGAGGCCCTTAGTCTCCCACAAGATCACCTGGAGGAGTATTGAATCAAGGGGTTTTGATGTCTACCAAGTCAATCAAGAGGCGAGTGGAACCCTTGGAGCACGTAGTGCATTCTAAAGGGCACATCACGCAAGAAAAATGAAAAGAGGCGAGTGGCACCCTTGGAGCACGTAGTGCGTTCTGATGGGCACGTTGTGCAAGGGAAACAAAATGGAGCGAGTGACACCCTTGGAGAACCTAGTGCGTCCTGAAGGGCACGTCACGTTTCTAATTAATAAATGAATGAACCTAAATGGCCTTAGAACGAATAATGTGATGAGAAATATTTAAAGCAATTTCCCTAATAAAATGTCACCCAGCCCAGGAAAATAAAGTCTAGGTCTAAGTGATACTTGTGATAAAAAAAAAATCTATTTATATAAAAATATAAATATAAATAAATAAATAATAATGATAATCATCATTAATCATGTGACAAGTAGGGGGTAAGTAATTCAATTAATTTATAAAAATATTTTAGGGGGATAAAATTTAAAGGGGGGAAAAAGGGGAAACAATTGTTTTATCACATATGCTAATTAAAAATTTATTAATTAAAAAGGAAAAGGGGAAAATTTTAATTTTCTACACCTGCCAATTTGAGTTTTAAATAAAAAGAGAAAGAGGGAAATTTAAAAGAAAGGGGAAACACAAGGAAAAAGAAGAAAGACTAACTTAGTAAGGTATCTAGCATTTAAGAACTTTCTAAATTAAACTCAACTAGGAAATTAGTAAGGGGTTAAGTCATTAAAATGTGTAAGGGAATATGGGGAAACCTAGGAGCGATTCTAGGAATGCTTTTAGGTGGGTGAAGGAAATAGGATAAATTAATTAATTAATGAAATTAATTTTTGGTGCAATGAAGGGGATGGGTGACACATGTAAGGGGAGGATTTTAATGAATTAAATTATTGAACAATAAATTAAATAGGATTTTGGGAAAGTAAATGACTTATAAACTCTATATAAAGGAGGGAGGAGGAGAATGATGGATCTCTTGTGTTATGCGTAACGTTACACTACATAATTTTAGACTTCACTGACTTAGCTTATGGGAGTTTGGATACACAGCTCGGTGAGGAGTGGTAGCTCGGCCTTGCGAGGCGAGCTGGGAGGTAGTTGCTCTATGTTTTAGTGTGTGTAGCCCCTTTTCGGATCGGAGGGCTAAGGGGGAAGAAGATCACACCTAGCGTTGGATGGGAGGTACCGGTAAAGTCTCATCAGTCGGCAAGCGAGAGATTCACGAAGCGCATGGGATAATGACTCAGAGAGAACGACTTGGGCTATGGTATGCTTACTTGATTCTGCATGGTAGATTCTTATTATACCTCACACTTTCAATTCTGTATTTTTAATTGGGTAAGGAAAATGTTGACTTAGAATTTAACTAATAACTTAATTTCCCCATAGCCTTAAGCTAGTTTTTGATTGATTCCCTTGGATTTTGATCCCTGCGTGTTGAACCTGTCCTTTGGTTTTGTTGATTGTTGTGAAGAGTTGAGATTTTCTTCCTCATCCCTAGTTCATTAGTCCATGCCTGAGCAGTGGGCCAGGAGCTTAATTGACAATCATCACTTCAATGCACAACGACCTATAGATTCTAATGCCCCACTTTTATGTGCATGGATGACGAGCGAAGGATGTGTTTTCCCAGCAGTTTACCCCTTCTTATCTTTGTGCCTTGATCTCCGCCTTGTTTTGGTCTCTGCTTGTTATATCACCTCTGCGTCCTAATCATTCTTGGCATCTAAAAACTGTGTTTAGTGTTCTCTGCATTTCAACGCCCTCAACCACAAAATTTCTAACTCTACATTTTTTTTAAATGTTGCTGGATAATTTAACTCTGCTTGGTAATACCTTCCTGGCTATTTAACTATGTTTTTTTTTTGGGGGGGGGGGCATTATTCTCTGGAATTTTTTATACTCTGCACCTTAATATTTGACAATGAATTAAGACTGCAAATCATGGGTGTTTACTTGGCGATTTCCACTTCTTAAGACTGCATTTCATTTTTATTTAGTGGGCGAATTGCCACTCTTAAAGACACATTCATTTCTTGTGTTTACCTGGCGAATTTCCACTTCTTAAGCCTGCATTTCGTTTTTATTTACTGGGCGAATTGCCAATCTTAAAGACACATTCGTTGCTTGTGTTTACCTGGCGATTTTCCACTTCTTAAGCCTGCATTTCATTTTTATTTACTGGGCGAATTGCCAATCTTAAAGACACATTCGTTGCTTGTGTTTACCTGGCGATTTTCCACTTCTTAAGTCTGCATTTCATTTTTATTTACTGGGCGAATTGCCACTCTTAAAGACACATTCGTTGCTTGTGTTTACCTGACGATTTTCCACTTCTTAAGTCTGCATTTCGTTTTTATTTATTGAGTGAATTGCCACTTTTAAAGACAAAATCGTTGCCTGGGTGTTTAACTGATGATTTTCCATTATTAAGACTGCATTTATGTAACGACTTATTGCTCTGGGATTTCCATTGTTAAGACTGCAATTATGTAACGAATTATATTACTCTGGAGATGCCATTATTAAGATTGTATTATTACCACGATTTATTACTCTGCGTTTTATATACTGATTTCATTTTCATGGCTAGATATTACTTTTTGATTTCCATTATTAAGATTGCAATCGTTGCATGTTATTCCTGTGATTTTCCAATTGTTACCTGGCAAGTTTGGCCACCTGTTATGCCTGCGATTTTCCAATTGTTACCTAGTGAGTTTGGCCACTTGTTATGCCTTTGATTTGCCAATTGTTACCTGGCGAGTTTAGCAACCTATTATGCCTGCGATTTGCCAATTGTTACCTGGCGTGTTTGGCCACCTGTTATGCCTGTGAATTGCCAATTGTCACCTCGCAAGTTGGGCCACTGGTTATGACTGTGATTTGCCCATTTATTAACCCGATGATTTTTCCATTTAATCGCCGCGTCTTCATGTCTTTATTAACCTATCAATTTTTCTATTTATCTCTACGTCTACTTGTCTCTTTTCCAGCCTTGTCATTGACCACCCTGCCCTTTTCTTGTGATGTAATGTATCGATTTAAATCTCATCAATTTTGGTAATGTATAGATTTTGGTAATGTATAAGATTTTTGTAATGTATATGGCATTAAATCTCATTGAATGCATATGGCAGTAATTCCCATCAAATGTATATGGCATTAAATCTCATTGAATGTGTAGCTTGATTTATATGGAATTATATCTCATTGAATGTATAACGACTTTTCTATTAATGTGTATCTTGATTTATATGGCTTTATATAGCTTTTAATGTATAGCTTGATTTATATGTAATGTATAGCTTGATTTAGATAGCATTAATAATAACATTAATTCTCATTGAATAACATCGAGGTGACAATTATTAATAAACAACAAGATAACATTAAAATTTCATTGAATATCATCAATTTGATTTTATTTATAACCACATAACAACATAAAATGGCAGAAAAGATAGCACTGAAGTGGCATTAATTATAGACATCGATCACATTCAGGATTATCCCTTCTAGACAATAATGTCGATTCTTTTTTTAAGCAGCGTGGAGCACCTTTAAAATGTTAAGTAGATCACTTATTTTAATGGATAGTTTATAATTGTGGATAAGCGTATTTGATTTGGTTAAGTGCCTTTCTTAGTGTGCATTATGATAACATTTATGACCTTAGTCTCTTGGTAACAGTTTGACCTTTCTCACTTAGACATTTGGCTTATCAGTTATTGCACGGGTTGTTGGTGAAGTCGGGTATTATCTTGAGCTTTTCCTTTGATTGTAGTCATCTTGGGTCTTGTCAACCTGTTGCTTGGGGTATGGGTGTAGCATTTTGTAAATATTCAGCTCTTAGCACGTCGGAGTTATCTAGAGTCCTTGGTCTAGATAGGATGTGTCGCACCAAGGTTATAGTTGTGTCTATCACCTGGGGACAACATGATTCCTGATGAGGGGATCATTGTGCGCCCTAAGGAATAGAGGTGAAGGATAACTTGTCCGAGGTCTGTGTTTTCCATGTGGGTGTTGTTGATCGATGTGAGTTGTTGTTAGCACTTAGGTTTTAACACCTTCATATGTTTGGTTCACACGGCTTGAGGTTCTAGTCATTGGTCATCAAGGTCGTTGTGTCGGGCGGGGATGTTGTCCCTTAGCTTGTAGGCGTGGTCTTGTTGCGTCGAGCGGGTAGTCGTTCCTCCTTATTTTTTTATGCATGTTTCACCCAGTTTCTCTTGTGCCAGTGCGTGGAGTCGTAGATGTCTATTTCTTGTTCATCGTGTGTGGTGCCCATCGTCGGATGTGTTGTTTAGTTGTAATCGTTGATGTCTTCCCCTTTTTTTAAAAAAAAAAATCCACTTTCTACTTCGCTTATAGTCGTAACGATGGGGTCGTTACATTGGACACCATGAGATAAATACATGTTATCCCCTTTCACCTCAACATTGGCCTTGGAAGGCCTAAAACATCATCTTCTATGCCCTAGATGTCATATGGAAGAGAGGGTTTTTGATGGGGTTCTCATCGTTGATTGTGATGTGACATGTTTGGATGGAGAGAGAGACACTTGGCATGCACTAGAGCACTTGGTGATAGGGTACATGGCCTTTGGAGGCCCAAGGATATTCATCAAGAGGTTCAATGTCTATCTTGGAGGCCTAACATCATCCTTTAGGGCATGATGTCACCCCTAAAAGGGGAATTTCTTTATGTATTTTCTAATTTTGAGTTGTGAGAGGCAAATAAAAGAGGTTGGCCTTTACAATTTTTTGTTAACATTTTAAAAAAGTGGAAAAATTGGTTTTGAGTGACCTTGTATAAATAAAGGTCACTCCCTTTTCATTTTATCAACATGTTCTTGAGAATTACATACTCTCTTGGCTTAAATTTTTTCCCTACTTGGGAAATTTTCTATATCTCTCTCTTGATGTTTTTTGGATGCTATTTACTTGTCTATTGGAGGAAGAACTAAGGCGGTATCTCTTGTTTCTTATTTCTTTGCTATTGTGGTGGAATATTTTTGGTAAAGAAGGGTTTTGCATGCTATCTCTTGAAATCGGTAAGGAACTTTCTACATATTGTTGTTGTTTCTTCTTGTTTCAAGGTTAATCTTGTCTAAATCCTTGGAGAATTATAAGGGCATAGACCCTCCACCAATATTTATCATTATTGTATTTGAAAAGTTATTTTGCAAAGGTTTCTACAAGAAGTAAAAGGGCTTACACCCTTGTAGATTTACCTTGTTAGGTTTTGTTTTCTCCAGGGAGTAAAAATTCTTACACCCCGAGAGAAGTAAAAATCCCTATATCATACAAAAGAGACTCCATTAACCCAATTGATAAGGCACTAATCTACTTGCATTGGAGATATAATATTCTCACATTGGTATGCGTGAAATTTTGAGGTATTTCAATTGTTCAAGTTGGATATATTTCCACATGTTATATGATTTCTTGTGCCTTGGGGGAATCTTTATTGGCCAAGTAATTCTATTTGATGTTATAAATTAATGACAAATCCATTAGGGTTACAACAAACTCATCTTTATCTCTTGTTTTACTCACTATTCTACCACTAAAATATACTTGCAGGATGCCATGATCAATCTACTAGTTGTTGGCTATCTTTTTGATTTTCAATTTTGGTGGCTAGAATTTTCTTCTGTATCAATTAATTGCTACGGACATTATACTTTTACATAAATTTTTGATAACACTACATAAAAACGCCCTAATCACCATCAAAATCTTGCTTTAATCATTGGAAGTTTAACTAGTCTTTGCTAGATTTGTTTCCAACATCTTGTACTTGATTTTGGATGGTTAAATTTACAAATATTATTATTATTCATTGCCGATATATGTATTTTCATACTGCTTCAATTTGGGATAGAAATATTAATTGTTGCATACATGATGATCCCTAATGACACTTGGAAAGCTATCCTAAAGCCTTTCCCTAGTTTGCCTAGTGAATCCACCTGAGGGAAGTTCCCTCTCCCCTTTTGATGAAATTTTCAAGATCATCTGGTGACTCCACAATGGTCTGTACCCGGAAGGTCCCCTATCCAATCCCTCCACCTATGACCAAAAACCAAGGCCTCTGCCTCAAATAATGAATCAAAACCCTCCACATACACCTACCCCCAGTGTGATAGAGGTAGCGCACAACCATCGGTTCAATGGATTGTATGAACCCATGGATATAACAAAGATTCCCGGACCACCCTACAAGGTCCCAACCGATTTCAAGAAATGTCTCCCTACCTTCTCAGGAGAGGATCCCTTCTCATTACGTTACCATTTGAGTACATTTTTAGATTCTTATGGTGGTTATGTGTCACATGATCAATACGAATATATGTGCTTGAAACTCTCATCTTTGTCTCTCACAAGGAAATCCAAAAAATGGTATAACAATATCCCTCCCAAAACCATTACCAGTTGGGAAATTTTTCAAGATATTCTCACCAAAAGATTCATAAAGGATGAATATTATGTCACACTTACTGACCAACTTTATATTTTCAAAAGGGGACTAAGTGAAGGAATCAAAGAAATGGATGACAGGTCTAACACTCTCATCAAAAACTTACCCAAATATCTTAAACCTTCCACAAGTGTCATGCTTCATTATTATATGTGGACTGTGAACAACCCATATGGTTTTCTATTGGGAGAAAATTTTCCTTCAAATTTTAATGAATCCAAAAAAAGATCTTGTGAAATTGAAGAACACATGATGTCTTCCTACCCTGAATGCTTAAATTATCTCGAAGGAACTTCTCAAACCAATGAGGTGGTTAATTTTATGCACACTCAACACATGCTTAAGACTTTCAATGTCACTAAGACATCTATGCTATCATAAGAAGAAATGGACACCACTGGGTTAATTGACTATATGGTAAATTTCAATAGCCAACAAAAACCTTGAATCCGTCCCCTAAAATGTTTTCATACTAAAAAATAACTCCATTCAACCCAAGGGAAAGAGTGAACCTTGAAAAGACCCTCGTGGCTAACACTACTAGGAAGGAAATGTTATAATGTATCAAATAAATTTCCCCCAAGATCCATCATCCAATGACTATGAACCTCAGTCAAATCCAAACCCCTCCAAATTAAGATAACCCAAGGGACCAACAAGGAGAGAAGGATCCCCCCATTATTATTCTGACAAAACAGGATGAAAAGAAAGAGAGATATTACCAACCTTTCCTCATCACTTTGACGATAAATAACTTGTTCCTTCATAATTATCGGATGAATCCCAGAGCCTTAGAAAACATCATGACATTGAAGCTTCTAAAGAAACTTGTACTAAATATTACACGACCCTATGAAAGCACCTGTAGAATTGATTCAAGGATTGTCCCAGCTTATGGAATCATTAAGGATTTTTAAGTGAGTTTTGAGCAATTTCAAGCCATACCATTCCATATGGATGTTGTGTTCATTGAAATATCTTAGTCATGGGGACTACTATTGTCGAAAGAGTGGATAAACAAAGTGGGAGGAAATATCCATGCAGATTCTTCTCACATCACTTTCCAATCCCCATATGTCGATCATATCATATTATATCCTGAAACTTCCATTTCAAGACAAATCAAAGACTGAGATAGTATGACTCATCGAGACCTTACAGTACAAGAAGGGATTGGAAACACCTATATCCTATCAAAATCTATTTTCCTAGATGAATAAGAAAGAGAAGGTCCTTGGAATTTGTAGTTTGACGGGGCACATTCAAATTTAGGATCAGGTGCTAGAGTTTTTTTTTTATCACCAGACAAAGAAACTACCTTTTTCTCGTAGAGGTTGGAATTCGAGTGCACTAAAAATATTGTTGAATATGAGGCCCTCTTTTTAGGTTTTCACCTTACCATCAATATGAAGATTAAGTTCTTGCACATCGGGGGAGATTCTTACCTGATCAGCTCTCAAGTCAAAATAGATTTTTCTTCCAAGAAACCAAGGTTGAAACAATATAGAGACATTGTTTAGGATGTCGTGAAAAGTTTTGACAATTTTTCGATCAAGGTTGTCCCCAGAGAAAGAAATTTTATGTCAGATGCCTTGGTCGTGTCCACTTCTACCCTGCAACCCTATGAATATATTTTCCCTTATAAGGTGGAGGTAAATTCTAGTCCTTCAGTCCCTGATAATTTAGAACACTTGCAGGTTTTTGATGAGGAGAAACAGATTCTACGTTTCCTCTAGAATGAGGGTGAGTTTTTGGAAACTCAGATAAATTTACTCAATGAAGGAGGGGACATTAAGGTCATAGAATTTCTTGATGATTCATTAACAAAAAGATTGGCCCCTCTCGATAGGATGTTTGATCGAAATGACATGTACAAGAGGAAGCCTACAAATGGCCAAGATGACGAAATCATAGAGTTTAATACTGGCATCGACGTGTCTCCTAAATTAGTGAAGCTGGGAAAAGGAACGACCCATGTTAAAAGGAAAGAGTTCCTTTCCCTCATCAGATAATTTGAAGATGTCTGTGCTTGGTCGTATGGGGATTTGAAATCCTACTGAGAAGATGTTATACAACATGCAATCCCCCTCAAAGAGGATGAAAAACCTTTCAAAACAAATGAGACAGATCAACCCAGAGATTACACCCCAAGTTCAAAAGGAGTTGCAAAAAATGGTAGAAGACGAGATAATTTAACCTATCAGGTATTCATATTGGGTATCTAATGGCCTCATGGTCATTTGAAAGAAGAATGGTGACATCATATTATGTGTTGACTTTAGGAATTTGAATCAGGAATCACTCAAACATAATTACCCCTTTCCAAACATGGAAAATCTATTGCAAAGGATTATTGGAGTGGAGATCATGTCTATGCTTGATGGTTTCTCAGGATATAACTAGGTATTGGTAAAGGAGGAGGATCAACTCAAGTTTGATTTCACTACTCCATGGGGAACCTATAAGTATTTAAGGATGCCTTTTGGTCTAACAAATGTTGGAACCACTTTCCAACACACTATGGATTACGCTTTCATGGATTTGATTGGGAAAATTATAGAAATTTATCAGGATGGTTTGATGGCCATATCCAAGAATATAAATCAATATGTTCAACACTTGTGGATAATTTTTGAGAGATGCAAGGAGTATGAAATTTCTCTCAACCAAGAGAAATCAATTTTTTGGGGTAGATAGAGGAAAGATATTGGGATATATCATCTCCAAAGAAGGAATCTCACTTGATCCTTCCAGAATTGAAGCAATTGAAAATATTCCCCTCCCCAAAGATAGGAAGGATTTGAAATATTTCTTTGTCAAGGCGAATATCATAAGGAGGTTCATTCCAAGTTTCATTGAAACCGTGAAACAACTGAAATATTTTCTAAAAGAGGATGTCCCTTTCAAATGGGAAAATGATGGTAAAAATTCATTTCAACGCATTGAGGAAGCCATAAAAATTTCTCATGTCCTAATAAGCGCTAACTTTTCCAAATATTTCATCATTTTCTCCTTTGCCTCAAAAGATACCATAGTTGGTGTTCTTTTGCAAAAGAATGATGAAGGGGATGAGCAGCCAATTCCCTTCATGAGCAAGGAATTGGGGGACTCAAAACTGAATTATACGATCACTGAGAAACAAGCATACACACTTGTTAAATCTCTTAATCATTTTAGGACATATGTTGGGTATAGAAAGATCAGGGCTTGTGTTCCTTACTTGGCAATAAAGGATGTTTTTTCACAACAAGATTTTCTTGGCTCAAGGGGAAAATGGATATTATAGATACAAGAGTATGACTTAGAAATAAAATTGACCAAGATAATCAAGGGGAAAGGATTAGCTAACATGTTGGATGAAAGTAATGAGGAAGCTATTGATATGGGTGAGAAGGAACATATTAAGATTCTCATAAGTGAATTTGAAGGAGATGAATGATACTCATACATAATTTATTATTTGAAGAACCTTACATGCCCTAGTCACTTAGTGGACAATAAGAGAAGAGCTTTGAGACTTAAGGCCATGAGGTATTGTTTTACACGATATGGTATTGGATGGAGAAATTTAAATGGAGTAATCCTTGGGTGTGTAAACAGGAAAGAAGTTGATAATTTGATTTCAGAACTTCATTCAGGATACTTTGAGGGTCACTTTGTAGCTCGTTCCATGGCCCATAAAATCTTAAGGGTGGGTTATTATTGGCCTACCATTTTTTTTGAGACCCACAAATATGTGATATCCTACTAACCATGTCATTTATTTTCAGGAAAACAATGATTACCTACCCTTCCCCTCAAGCCGATGGTTGTTGAAACATCTTTTCAACAATGGGGATGGGATTTATTGGTGAGTTAAAGGAGAATTCCAGTAATGGTTACCAATGGGTCTTAACTACTACCGATTATTCACTCGTTGGGTCGAATCCATCCCAACAAAGAGGGCTATAGAAGAACTGGTGATGAACTTCATTGAGGAAAGAATAATTAGCAGATTTGGTGTCCTTGCTAAGATTACTACTAATAACACCAATATTTCAGGTCAACAACATTGAGTGAGTTATTTTTCAAGTACGGGATCATTTTATCACACTCTTCGAATTATTACCCCTAGGGAAACGAACTTGCAAAATCCAACAACATGAACATCATGAACATAGTCAAAAATATTGTTGGATATAATAAGAAGAGTTGGGATAGTAAAATCAAGTACGCCCTCAGAAAGAATCACACGATAACTAATACTTCTGCAGGGGAAACCCCTTTCGCGTTAGTCTATGGGATGGAGGTGAAGTTGGCTATAAATATACATATCCAACATTGCAAATAGCTCGACATTTTTCAAATGATAACGAAGCACTGCAACGAAGGATTGATCAACTCATATAATTGGATGAGTCCAAAAGAATATATTTCGACAAGATGGTCAGGAATCAAGATACAGTTAAAGGAAATTTTGATCAAAAAGAAGGAAAAAAAAGGGGTTTCAAGGAAGGGGACTTCGTCCTTATGTGGGACAAGAGAAGAGAAAACCCTGTGATGCATAAAAAATTTGATAGTTTGTGGCTTGGACTGTACCAGATCAAAGAAATTGTTGGGAGTGATTCTTTTTATCTATGCACTACCAAAGGAAGGAGGATGGCATTTCTAGTTAATGGGCCTATAATCAAGCATTATTTCTCCAATGGAACCAGAATTCTTCATGGCCCAGGCCCCAGGTAAGTAGGCATGTCATTTTACTTTCTTGCATTTGCATTTTGTTTGCTCATAGTAGCTTAGTTTCACTTATCTAGATTTGCATATTCATATGTCATTTACATATTGTTTTATTCATATTTATGCATAGTTCCTTATTGCATTTTATTGATCATGTTACATGTTAGTTAGAAATTTTTGAAAAATGCAAAATTTTCTTTTTTAAAATAGTTGTCAATTTTGAATTTTTTTATCATATGAATAAAGTTGTGAGTGAGCCACCCTTGATATCCAATGTTTTGTTTGTTTCATTGTGTGGTGGCATAGGTATTACCAAGAGATGTTGAGGTTCTCATGCACTCTACGAAGAATACATGTCCCTAATTAGGAGATATATGTTATCCCCCCATTCCTAGGGATAACTAAGAAGATGATGTCTTGAGGCCCGCAGGTTACATATATGGAGCACTGAGAGGTGGATTAACAGGCAGATCCCTTCACTCACAACGCATCACCATATTATCAATGGTAAAAACATACACCACACCCATATTGTCCCACAGAGGACAACATGTATTGCTTCATAAGGTAACAATCATGGTGTCATGGTAAGTGTCATTTTAATAATTGAAGCATTTGAACATGTTGCAAAGGGTCCTTTCTTGATTTTGAAAATGTTTTGTTGGAAATTATGTCATTTGCCTCATTTCAGCTTGGAGGTTGACATGTTTTCCTAGTAAGTGGGTTACCCTCAAGAAAACTATTTCTACAAGGGGGTCTCCTTGAAGGGTTATCATACCATTCCCACACATACTTATTGATTTCCATACTTCTCCCCTTTCGTTTCCCCATATTTTGGGTTTTTGGACACATTGACCCAAGAAGGGCTTGTACCTCATTTCATGGGAAGAAGGGGATAACGGATTGGAGGTAGATTGCATCTACTATAAAAGAATAATAAACTAATTTTGAAAAGAAAGTGAACACAACAATGAGGACCATCAAGAGTCGGTCCAACTTGAGCTCTACCTACTCAGTGTCTGCCCCAGTCCCAAATTGCAAATGCTAAAGCTTGAAAACCTTATAAAAGGGACTAGAAAAATACAAATAAATGAAAACGTGGATTGGAAATATAGATAAAAAGGGTTCTGGAAAAATATCACCTTAATAGTTGGTAACTCAAGAGAAAGTGCACCCTCTAAAGAGGCACCCATAAATGAGACAATATGAGCCCTTGTATGTCAAAAAAACCCATGCATAGAAGTCACACCACCTTCCACCTCATGTTATTTACATGGATTATAGAGGGTCCTCTTGGGAAAAAATCGACTTGGGAAATGAACTACCCAATCGGTCACGATGAAAACCCTCCCACACTTAAATTTGGAAAGTTGTATAAGGTCTTTGAGCATTTGTTTATTTTGAAAAGGGGGGATTTGATGCACATKTTTGGGTGGTTMTTTTATTAAATATGGATTTATTGGAATSATTCTTATGACTTGTGGACAATTGGAGAGTGTAGTTRTTTGTCTTTGCAGGACCTTTCCAGGTGAAATCTTGATCATGGAGGMACAAGKTTTCTTGGACCTTCATTGGGGAATGAAGCCCACATGTTGTATGATGTTCCCCCTCCCATTGGACACTTGGGAGGATKAAMATTTCCTTTGGAGGCACTTGGACACCATGATATGATTACATGCTAGCCTCTTGCACCTCAATGTTGGCCTTGGAAGGCCTAAAACGTCATCTTCTATGCCCTAGATGTCACATAGAAGCTAGAGTTTTTTTATGGGGTTCTCATGGTTGATTTTGATGTGACATGTTTTTATGGAGAGAGAGAGACAATTTACATGCACAAGAGAACTTGGTGGCAGGGAACATGGCCTTTGGAGACTCAATGATCTTCATCAAGAGGCTCAACGTCTCTCTTGGAGGCCTAACATCACCCTTTAGAGAATGATGTCACCCTTAAAAGGGGGATTTATTGTTTCAAGGTTAATCTTGTCTAAATCCTTGGAAGATTATAAGGACATATACCCTCCACCAATATCTATCATTATTGTCTTTGAAAATCTATTTTGCAAATATTTCTAAAAGGAGTAAAATGGCTTACACCCTTGTAGATTTACCTTGCTAGGTTTTGTTTTCCCTTGGGAGTAAAAAGGCTTACACCCCTAGAGAAGTAAAAATCCCTAGATCATACACAAGAGACTCCAATAACCCAATTTTTAAGGAACTAATCTACTTGCATTGGAGATATAATATTATCTCATTGGTATGTCTGAAATTTTGATATATTGCAATTGTCCAAGTTGAATATATTTCCACATGTTATAGGATTTCTTGTGCCCTAGGGGTGTCTTGATTGGCCAATTAATTCTATTTTATGTTATAAATTATTTCTACATCCATTAGAGCTGCAACAAACTCATATTTAAGTCTTGTTTTACTCACTATTCTGCCACTAAAATCTACTTGGAAGTTGTCATTATTAATCTACTAGTTGTTGGCTATCTTTTGGGTGGATTGCTTGTTAATTTTGGTGGCTAGAATTTTATTTTGTAGAAATTCATTTCTATGGCCATTATTCAGTTACATAATTTGATGATAACACTACATAAAATCCACCTAATCACCATCAAAATCTTGCTTTAATCATTGGAAGTTTAACTAGTCTTTGCTATCTTTCTTTCCAACATCTTATACTTGATTTTGGATGGTTAAATTTGCATCTATTATTATCATTCATTGATGATATATATATTTCCATACTTCTACAATTTGAGACAACAATATTACTTTCTGCATTCCCATTGATTTGAAGCTTCAATTATCATCTATTGTCTTGTTCCGAGCAAGGGATAACATTATTTTGTAGGTACATCATCTTTGGAAACCAATTACCCTCTCACAAGACTCTTTCCCAAGATTCATCTCTACATTTGACCTTGACCTATAGAGGAATATCTCATATCTTATCACTTTCCATCTCAATTCCCCTAGGGTCACCTGGGATCCCCCCCTTGTGGCTATTTTCATCATCACTAAAGTGAGGGGAGTGTTTATCTAAGGTGACAGTGGGTAAATACTCCCATAGTTGTCACACCTTTTTGGTTTGGATTGGTATTTTCCCAAGCTAAAATATGTTTGATAACAAGAACTAAATAACTTCAAAACTTCTAACTAATACTAAACAGACATTCAAGAAAATGAATGACCTTGGAGAATATCACTACTCAATGCTTCATAGCCTTTTCTTTGCCACCTCCAAAATAACCCTGTTTTCAACAAGATAACTCAGCTCTAATGAAACCTCAGTATGGAATGAACATATAACAATCTCACTTTAGGCTTAAATCATACCTTATCAGAAGCTTTACTTCTCTATTTTCTCATGCTTTCTTTGTCTTAATCTCCTTATTTTATATCTTCATTAAGTAGTTGGGTAGTTCAACTACTTTAAGTTTACAAAGTTAATTAACTTTTATTTAAGAGAAGACAATTTATTTATTAAAAGGGTATATATATATATATATATATATATATATATATATATATATATATATCATGAAATATATCAAAATAAGACACCCATCCAAAATATACCAAATCAACAAACACATGTATTGATCCAGATTATTTTCAGCACGAAATGAGAGCGGAGATATAATAAAGAAATGCACATAGATATCTCAGATATTCAATAATAGAACAAAAATGTATCAGATTTTCAACCATAAACACATATATACAGTAATACATGATTTTTATTAATGAAATAAATGTACAGAGACTGTGAAAATACAAAGTGAAAGACTCGCTAGAATGGTAGCAGCTTATTTCTGAGAAGAGATGTGATGACTACTCACATTCACAAAAAGATGATTACAATGAGCCTTTGAAGGCCTTTTTACAATAAACAAGAATTCCAAAAACCCTATACATCCAAAAACCTAACCCTAGGAGATGAAGCGCCAAAAGTCATGTGGGCCCCGTTTGGGTAAGTTAGTACATCAACTTCCCAGGGTCGTAACTTTTGCATACAATCTTCGTTTTAGGCGCATGATATCCCGTTGGAAAGGTAACTTCGAGGAAATTCATTTTGGAGGAAATATCAAAGGAACTTCCATATTTCTCCCCATTTTCCCAAAAACATCGTTTAGGCCCTCAAAATGGCCCCAAAAATTAAAAACTACTAAAAATAGTAAATTACCAAAATTACCAGAAAAAACTATTTTGAGCCAGTTGGAAAAAGGTGGGTGGCCACCGATATCCATGTGGATCATGTATCTCCCAAAATACCAAAATAATATGATATTAAAAGTTTCCAAAAATAATATCATATGCTCGTTGTTTGTCCCCAAAAATGTATCAAGTGTCTAAATAACAATGTCATAATACAAATTAAAATAGGTGGGGGTATTTCTTGTTGAAAAAATCTTCTCTTTCCTTTCTACCTTTTGACACATCTAGTATAATATTGAGAAAGTCTTCATAACAAGACTTTTTTCTCATCTAGATCAACTATTTCAGGGTGCATGTCACTAAAAGTAATCTTTCTTTTGTCACTGTCTTCTTTTGTTGATTATTGTTTGGATTGTATAGAAGAGTATTGGGATTCCTTGGATCTAGGAGAGGTATAAGGATTCTTTACTTTGTCTATATGGTGGTCATGGGGAGGAACTTTGTAATATTTAGGAGGTGAATGGGCCATGGATGCAACCGATGCAACATGTGGTATTGAATGCAAAGGAGGGGGGGGAGGAGGAGGATTATAAGGCCATTGAGAAATACCAGAGGGAGGATTTACATGGTTATTATCATGACCTTCATTTACTGGATCGACGGGTTAGGGATTAAGAAAGTATATAATGTTGGTATGTGGCTGCAAAGGAGAACTATGAGGAGTTGGGGGTTGAGGCAATGTGGGTTGTCCAACAAGGTTCAGGTACCCAATTTGTACTAGCTGATTAAATTCCTCTAAATCAACATAAAAGTGAATGGAAAACCTCATTTTCTTGTGTCTCCCTTGTTTCCAAAACACTTTTGGCATTATTCCTCTTCTCCCTCTATTTCCTTGTCTATTACTCCCTCGATTGAAAAATATCATCTAATTTCCATCATCATTTCAATTAGTGCAAAATTATTAAGTAAAATACAAGACACAACATGATAAACATCTATTATAACTTTGTTAAATATGATTTAGTTATGGCTTTGAGAATAGCACAATAATTCAAGCATGAAAGGGAGCAATGGAATAGGAATAATGTAAGATAGGGAAGAAAATCCAGAAAATCCATAACTCAATAGAGACCCATCTTTAACATTCAAAATATGAACTGTATATTTCTTGTAAAATTATTTGTCTAGGAACAGTCTACATCTATTTTGAACAAGGGAATTCATGTAAGTGAATATATATATGACATGGATAAAATATAAAGGGATGTATTTTGTGTAAAGTGGTACATAATGAAAGGAACAAATGAAAAATAATGTTCAATATCAACATTCATGTACATATCTTTTAGAGTTGTGAAATTTTTCCATTACAGAACCAGAATACAATCAACATATAACTCTTTTAAAAAAATCCCCAAGCTAATTCTCAAGTCAATAATTATGATTCACAAACCAATGTCTTCACCATATATCATATGCTAAAACTTTGTAAGAACAATGTTTACAGTAAGAAAATTGACATGCCCACTCAAAAAATAAACCTAGGAGTAATATGAAATCCATACATACATGTTTGCAATAGTGCCAACAAATCTCTAGTAAATCCTCTTAAAATGATTCTTTTATACTTCTATGTTGTATAAGGAAATTTAACATACCCTTATATTACATAAACAAGGGAAAATGATCATGGAATAAGGAAATATAAATGATTGGGATAAAAGGGGAAAACTATATGAAAATTGATATAAATAATGAGGGGAAAATGTAAAGTTTATGCAATAAATCAAAACTTTAACTTAGCTGACATGTCATTCAAACTCATTTTCATTGCCCCACGAACTACCATTCATTAACTAAGGTCGACTCAAATTCCACATCATGTAAAAACGTTGTATAAATGGTAAACCAACAATTTCCATACAAACTCGACTTATACCAATTACTTTGGCATACCCATTTCATAAAATCGTGACCATTTGTGAACAAAGAAAAGTTGGGTATGCGAGTCAATAAGGAATTGAACTAAAATTGTGGATTTATTCTTGTATCCAAGGAGAAAAGAAATGGCACTTGGCCATAATATTTTAGAGAGGAAGGTTAATGTTGGGCATGTAATGTGCTTTTTCCTTAATCAAACCCTAAACAATGATACTCATTGCTTTGGTATGTAGGTCAAGGATTTAGACTAAGTCAAACTAAATGTGAGAGATAAAAAAATGGACACGGGTTGTATTAAGAATGTGTCCAAATAAATTCATTCAAAATCTATAACCTTTTAAACATAGGGTAAGACAAGTGTTGGGCATACAACACATTCTTTCCAAAAATAAATAGAAAGTTATCACCAATTTATACTTAAAACAAGTTCGAGTTCGAACCCCCAACAAGCCTGCATGAATGTGTTGACAATAACAATGATGGCTTCAACCCATTTTCTTATCATCCCCTTTCTTTTAAAAGGTAAAATGTTTTTCAGGAATACACACACAATGGAAAATGATAGTATGAACTAGAGAGAAGCAACATGTATACAAGAGGATAAAAAACCTAATCATTATTGCAAACTGAAAAACCATGAATGGAATTCTTCATTAACCAATTGGTAAAACAATTTTTCTTTCCAAACGATTTCTTATGAGAAAAATATGGGGAGAGGAAAAACTTTCACACTCATTATCAGCTAACCAAATCCAAAACTACTTCATTCAATAACAAAATTACTTGCAAAATATGCTCAAAAGTTGGCGAGTACTTACCTTGTCATAGTAGTCACTTCATACCATATATAAGGGTTGTGAAAGTTGTAGAAATGAAGAAGAGGGATAATTTGTTGAATTGTGGTTCAACTCCTTCTTCATAGTTGAAAAGAAAAACCAAATGATGAGAACCGTAACCCAACATGTTGGTTGTGGAGCCTAATTATATTCCTAATTCAGAGGTTTGTTTCACTCATGCTTAGATGACATTCCCTAATGGGGGGGTGTGAGGGGTCTTTCCCCCCCCCGACAACTATCGCCACCCCCCCCTAGAGGGGGATTCGGGGGCGCTGCCCCCGAAGCGAAATATTGGGAAAAATTGCCTTGTAAAATATTGTAATTTCACAGTCAATCTGGATCGTTCATTATAAGGTCGCAGATATGATGGAAAAAATTATTTTAGGGTTTTTTTCTTTAGAAGGAAACCCTCTCTTATGAGGGAATTGTATTTCGGTTGTGTATTATCGCGAATGGTGTATTCTGAGAGAGGAGACTGTGAGAGAAAGAAGAGGAAGTTACAACGAGTTTTTTGTAGGTTGTATCCATTCATTTTGTTGGATAATAAAAAGGAAGGACCTGACAATTTCTCTGGTGGATGTAACCCACACTGGGACTTGATAGAAAAAGGAGAAAAGTTAGGTACATTGTATTTATGTACTGGTAATACTAATTCTTCTATCTCTTTAGCTTATACAAGAATTGATACAATAGTTTGGAATCATAGGCTTGCACACATGAGTGAGAAGGGGATGAAAATACTTCACAAAAGGAATTTGTTTCCAGATCTCAAACAAATTTATTTGGATTTCTGTGAGCATTGTGTTTATGGAAAACAGAAAAGAGTCAGATTTCTCAGAGTTGGAAAAGAAAAGAAGAGTGAAAGGTTAGATCTTGTGTATACAGATGTATGGGGACCAAATCAAGTACCATCTCTTGGTGTCTCTCATTATTATGTTACTTTTATTGATGACGCAACTAGAAAAACTTGGGTTTATTTCATTCGAAAAAAATCTGATGTTTTTTATACTTTTAAGAAATGAAAATATTTGGTTGAGAATGAGACAGGAAAAAGGTTGAAGTGTCTCAGATCAGACAATGGAGGTGAATAATGTAGCAAGGAGTATGAAATTGCATTCAGGGTTTCCCTAACAGTTTTGGGAAGATGTTGTAGATATTGTTGTTTACTTTATAAACAAAGGACCTTCAAGTTCTTTGGATGGTGGCATTTCAGAGGAGGCAGGGACAGGTAAAAAGGTAAACTATTCATACCTAAAGACTTTCGGTTGTGAAGCATTTGTCCATATTGATAAAGAAAATAGAACAAATCTTGAAGAAAAATCCAAGGGTACCTTTATTGGATATGGTGTTAATGATTTTGGTTATCGATTATGGGATTATGAAAATCACAAAATAATTAGGACTAGAGATGTCATATTCAATGAGAAGGTCATGTATAAAGATCAGTTGTAGGGAAGGAAACAGGAAGAAGAAAAACCATAATACACAGTGCTTGATGAGTTCACTGAAAAAGAAATTCCAAACGTACCAGAAAATCAAAATGTACAACAAAAGGAGCAACAAGTACCTCAAACTCCTGCAAATGTTGTTAGAAGATCTACCATGTTAAGTAGACCCCCTGAACGATACTCTCATTCATTGTATTATTTATTGTTGACTGATTATGGTGAACCAAAATGTTATGAAGAGGCAATGCAGGTAGAGACTAAAAACAAGTGGGAGGGTTGGCCCTTGACCAAGTTTTGAAGAATACTTGGTCATAATTGACTGTTTTGGGACTGCGACGGCTTGCCAAAGATGGAGCACAATGTGAAGCAAGAAAGACTTATTTTTGGGTACCTTTTAGGGTTTTTGGGTTGATACAAAGGGAATGGGATGTTGTCCCGTGGGTTTACCCATGCTTAGGCCCATTTTGTAATCTATAAATAGATACTTAGGCAATGTAAGAAGTAGTAGATGTGATTTCTTAGTGCAAGTAGTTTGATCTGTGTGATCGGATGTATATTGCAAGTGCTATGTGCATGATTGTAAGGGGATTGACAAGTTAAGTGAAAGTTGTCATAGTTTTGTGCTGAAGTGCAAGGAAGAAGGATCTAGCGAGCTGCTCAGATCTTCTATCCTGTGTGAAGTAAGGGTCATTGAAGCTCTGTGCTGTAACCACTTGACCAAGATAATATAAATAATAAGACTTTGTGGGCATAGCCCCAGGGTGGGGGTGAACCACGGTAACTGTGTGTATTGTGCTTTAAATGTGTTTATCTCCTTCTTGGCTAAGTGCTTTCTGTGATTAAATAGATCTAGTTCTGCTCTGTGCTTATGATATATGACTGAATGTTAGATCTGATATATGCTTAGTGCTTGATCTGTTGAATCTAATCTATATTTTTGTGGCTAAGTACCGAATCATCTTTAGTCTAAATATTCACTTCGATGCTCTGTGCTTCCTGAGAAGTACCATAAGGGATAAATATTGATGAATGATCTATGTTAAGTACCCTGTAAAAGATATAATCACATATCGGTGTCCCAACTAAGGTTGTAGACACCTGAGTTCTGCAACCACCCCTGCCTCTACCTCAGGTGAGACTTCCTCTTCTTCGCAGGTGTTGCCAAAAGGGCCGATATTTAGGGATTTGTTGGTGCACTCTTGAACATTGAACCCTGGGTCTGCCCCTGTGCCAACAAATGGTTCTGTTGCCAGGACTAGAACTATGATTGTTGAGAACTAAAGAAGAAAAAGATTTGTGCGAAATAAGCTCCGTGCATAGATCTGTTGCCCTAGTACGTAGTATTCTACTTGACCTATGAAGCTTTGTGCCGAGAAAGAAAGGTCAGATATGAAGGAAAGAGGTCAGACCTGCAAGAAAAGAGGTGGATACTGAAGAAAAGAAGTCATATATGAACGCTCTATGCTCTAAGAAAGGTTAAAGTGGAAGTTTCTAAGTCATATATATAGAAAGAGGTAAGATATGTAAGCGTTGTGCTCTAATAAAGATAAGAATAGTTCAAGTTTTAGATCTGAAAGATTTGTGCTCTATATAGGAAAGATAAGTGGAAATGTTTTGTTTATGAAGCATGAATTTAGGCATAATTGATAGTTTTTTTCCTGGCGTGAAAACTAGGGCATTTTTAGATGGAAGAACATTTGATAGATTTGATAAGAATAATGATAAATATGTTATACCTATGCATAGAAAGAATTTTTGGACTAACCACTAGATGTAGGATCCTAGAAAGAAATTTTTGCAGACTAGCCACAATGACCCTAGTGCGCAGTACAAAAGAAGTTGGGGGTCATTTAAAATAAAGAGAGGATTGACGCTATGTTATAGTTGCAGAAGACTAGGGAATATTGCTAAGGAATGCCCTGGGAGAAACCCTCGCTGCCTCTATTGTAAAGCTATGGACCATGAAGTATTGGATTGCCCTATAATGATTGCTAGAAAAACTGAATATGGAACAAGCAGACTTTGAAGGAGATCAAGAGACTATAATTTTGGAAGAACCCCAGAAAGAATCAGAGATCATGTTACTGAAAATAAAATAAACCCTAGATGATCATAAGGATGTCAGTTTGTTAGATTTCAAAGAACGGGAGAAAATTGAAGTAAGAATAGGAGACTTCGACATTGACTGTGCCCTGGATGAGGGAACACCGATGAATATTATGACAGAAAGAACTTGGGAAACCCTAGGAAGGCCTACTCTGGTCCCTTCACTAGGAACCATCGGATTATTTAAAGGCAAAATGGTAACCCTATGTAGCAGACTTACCCAGATAGCTATGAGTACACATGGAACCTCGACAGAGGAGGAGTTCGAAATCATTAGATTTATTGAGGACTGTGCCCCATTTCCATCTTTGTTAGGAAAGATCTGGATTGAAAAAGACTAGATCTGAAGGAAAGAAGAAAAGGAATCCCTAGAACAGAAGAAGCAAGAACTCATGGAATTTATGACTACAAGGATTGCCTACTTGATGGAGGAACAAGGGAACAGGTCTTCGTTGTTAAACACCAGGGACCTGGATGTCGAAGCTATAAGAGAGTTAGAGGAACCACAGAAGACCAAAATATCTAATCCATATGATGAAGGAGTATTACCCTTGGATCTGAGGAAATATCTTAGGCAACGCGAAGTGACTATGTCAAGAGAAGATAAGATTCAGAATGGAAAGAGGGTGACTGAGACCAAGCTCACTAGGAAAAAGGCTAGGAAGCTAATTAAGAAGAGGGCCAAAATTGAAAAGTTATAGAAGACTCCAGAAGGAACTTCGCAGAAGGAAAAATCACAAGAATTGAGCTTTGTCGAGATATCATAACAGCGACATCTGGCACTTCGCCATGGCGCAACAATATAGTCGTTGGACCGATATACCTGTTCAAGTTCCACCTTGAACGAGTCGAAAAGCAATTATGGGTTCCTGCTAGACCGTTGGACAACACCAAAATGGATAGAACGGAGTTAATGCAGGCCCCCATATCCGTTGCAAGTAGATGATTGTTAAGTTTCCCTACTTAGTCCATCACACCACACACCGAGAATACTTTTTTCTAAGTGAGAATTTGAGCCCGAAACTTGAGATTACTTCACTTTGCGATCATTGCCTTGTTCCCATATTGTTCATCATTCATTTTCACACCTGAGCTAGTGGACCCAAGCTTGTATGTCAAATGAGCTCAACACTGTTGAGAAAGTAGTTGAAGAAGTTTTGATTGACCTAATGGCTGAGAGAGTGATTTCAGAGAGAAGAATGTCTATAGGTGTGCAAGCATCCTCGACAGGAGGAGTCCAAGCTTCTCCCTCCACTACTCGCGACGCAGGACCTTCCAGAACCACGACTGAGACAAGAACAAAGCACAAAGACGACATTGCAAATGTCAAGCTGATCCCGCGCATTTTGCTGGTTTACATCCCACCATTGAGTGGAAATATTAACCACGACAGGGTACCCAGGGACTTTGAGTACACCCTGATCACCGTGTATCTTTCGAAAGGGGTGCACGTAGTACGTGCTGACCAAGATAAGCTCACAACATTGAAATTTAACGATTTTAACCTTGGAGATCACAAAACCTACAGCATGTTAGCTCCGCATAAATAACTAACCAAGACCAAAGGCAGAAATCCTAAGATTGTCCCACAGTCCTGGAACTAGAACCTTGCGCAGTCCACACTACTCAACGTAATGAATATCCCTCATTTCGACAGACACTAGGAAGTCAATGCATGCGTCAGGTTGCTGTCGTCTTGTTACCATGGCGGATACTTATGGTTGGACCGCCGCATCACTATGGATCTGACTCTGATCAATCGGATCATAGGACTTAGCATGCAAGGCCCTGACCCACAAGACTTTTACCCAAGCAAGACCTCAGACCGAGCACTAGCACAATGGATAAAGGAAACTTATGGCAATGTAGAGAAGGGTACGTGAGGCTATAAGGTAGCCTCTATCCAAAGCAACACAGTGCGCCTTGCATGTCAGTTGATCATGGGAAAATTAGTTCATAAGAACAGACCAAAACAGGTGACTAGCTTCGTAGTTGACCTCGCAGGTAAGTGCGCCGAGGGACTACAAATGAATTGGGTGTAGTATCTTGTAAACCAGTTAGAGATGGATTGCAGAGGAGCGCAAGACCAAGGGTATGAGTTCCACTTTAGTTGGTTACTCATACTCATTGCTTTCATCACTTGGGAGCTGCTAGAGGGATCCACTTTCCCGGAGATCGAACCTTTTGAACCACTAGCCATGAAGTTCTGTACGTTGTGGTACTCCAGCGACATGAATAAGCAGTGGCAGTCCAATGCTATCTTCCACACCTACTTCAACCAACTGAAGAATGCAATTCAGTCTACACCGTGGATCACCCCAAATGTACTTCATTGGTTTAGACCTTTGATGAAATTTAGCGTGGATCGCCACTTCACCTATATTACAGCGCGCGGTGACGAGCATAAACAACAAATCCAATCCTACTACAAGATGACAGAGGATGACTTTGAGGAGATTACCAAGGAATGGTCAACAAACCTCCTTGTTGCAGCATACCCCGCAGACATGTTCGACGAGGAAAGCCCTGAATCTATGTCGGATACACCTGGACCGATCAGGACTAAGAAGGATGACGAATTCGAAGATATCCCTAGCACATCTGTGAATACTACTTTGATCTCACCTGCGCAGAGAGGCGATGGTGACAAGCTAGGTGGTACAGAAGTTGAACAAAATAGAGGTGAGGTTACCCCACCTAGAGAGGAGGAGGATCCCTCCATGAAAAGAAAGATGACACCACAAAATCCCTCCTCCCAAAAGAAAGCTAAGGCCACTCGGACCACGCTTAAAACTACCCTTACCCCGGATGACTTCGACTTCCTAATTGCCGCGTTGAACGATGTTTCACTCGAGCTCGCAGAAATGCAAGAAGCAAAGCAGAAGGAGCTCTTCAACCGAATCAAAGGTGCCAGTCCATCCAAGCAGTGTCTATAGTGCCCTTAATAAGTGGACCATCAGGAACAGGTGATGAGCCCACTCAACTGCTCCAGATTGTTGATCAAGTCGAATCTCTCCTTTGACGAGCTCAAGAAGACACATCACAAGCCACCCAGGCTTCGATGCAAGCACAACAAGCACTTCTAGAACAATAGAAGGAGGCAGAATGGGAAAAGCTTGCCCTGAAAGTGAAGTGGGACAAGGAAAAGGCATAGTTGCTAGCAGAGAAACTGGAAGTTCAGGAAAGGATTCACAAAGAAATGCACTCTATGACAGTCGTAGAGGTGAATATGGAAGACCGTCTCCCACAGTAGATGACCCAACTGGAAGAATTAATCCAGCAACTCCAACAACACATCATGGATCTGGAGCTCCGCATCATGCCTAAGATCCCTCAAGAAATAAGAGATCTAAGAGAGGCCACTGCTCAAAGCTCAGTTGGCCGATTAAAAACCTTTGCTTTGGAATGCAAGCAAATGAGTGCTAGAAGAAACCAGACTTATGAAACCCTTACAGAGGATCAATAATTGCAGACATTGGAGGCATAGCTCCAAGAAGCAAACCAGCATGCAGACACGCTACAGGCATAGATCAAGACTTTGACTCTAGTTGAAAGAATGAAGAGGTTCGTAGAACAACGCATAGCCCAACAAAAAGTACATACACTGCAAAGTAAAGTGATGGAAGTTGCCCAACAAAAAGTACATACACTGCAAAGTAAAGTGATGGAAGTCGCCCAACAAATTTAGCCAATCCAAGAAAGGGCATGCCAACTATTCGCTGAACTTGAAATCCAGGAAGCTGAACTTGAACAGGTTGTCCTCACTGCAGAACAGCGCTTGGAAGGACCACTCAATGACACAATGATCTAGAACTTTACTGAGCAAGAGGTTGTCACACTGCAGGAGGTCAAAGTAGATCGAGCCAAGCTCGAGGTATTCGAGGCAGAATTGATCATACCTAAGTGACTCGGGACACGTCACAGGTGAGTGTTGGGGGTCTGTTGGCCCTTGACCAAGTTTTGAAGAACACTTGGTCATAATTGACCGTTTTGGGACTGCGACAGCTTTCCAAAGATGGAGCACAACGCGAAGCGAGAAAGACCTATTTTTGGGTACCTTTTAGGGTTTTTGGGTTGATACAAAGGGAAAGGGATGTCAGCCCATGGGTTTACCCACTCTTAGGCCCATTTTGTAATCTATAAATAGATAATTAGGCAATGTAATAAGTAGTAGATGTGATTTCTTAGTGCAATTAGCTGGATATGTGTGATCGGATGTATATTTCCAGTGCTTTGTGCATGATTATAAGGGGATTGACAAGCTAAGTGCAAGTTGTCGTAGTTTTGTGCTGAAGTGAAAGGAAGAAGGATCTAGTGAGTTGCACATATCTTCTGTCCTATGCAAAGTAAGGATCACTGAAGCTCTGTGTTGTAACAGCTTGACCAAAATAATATAAAGAAGAAGACTTTGTGGACGTAGCCCCAGGGTGGGGGTGAACCACGATAACTGTGTGTATTGTGCTCTAAATGTGTTTATCGCCTTCTTAGCTAAGTGCTTGTTGTGATTAAATAGATCTGGTTCTGCTCTATGCTTATGATATATGACTGAATGTTAGATCTGATAGATGCTTAGTGCTTGATTTGCTGAATCTAATCTATATTTTTGTGGCTAAGTACCAAATCATCTTTAGTATAAATATTCACTGCGATGCTCTGTGCTTCCTATGAAGTACCATAAGGGATAAATATTGATGAATGATCTATGCTAAGTACCCTGTAAAATATATAATCACAGATCGGTGTCCCAGCTAAGGTTACAGACACCTGAGTTCTACAACCACCCCTACCTCTACCTTGGGTGAGACTTCATCTGCTTCGCAGTAGTTGCCGAAAGGGCCGGTAGTTAGGGATTTGTTGGTGCGCCCTTGAGCGTTGAACCCTGGGACTTCCCCTGTGCCAACAGGGAGAAACACATGAAAGAGGAAATGGATTCCTTCGTAAATAACCAAACTTGGGACTTGATTCAGTTTCCTGTGGGAAAAAGAGCATTGCATAATAAATGGGTTTACAATTTGAAGGAAGAAGATGGAGGAAAACAATGTCACAAGGCTAGACTTATTGTAAAGAGGTTTTCACAAAAGAAAGGTATAGATTTTGATGAAATATATTCTCCTACTGTTAAGATGACTTCAATTAGGACTATTTTAAGTCTTGTGGCAGTAGAAGATTTTCATATTGAACAATTAGATGTAAAAACAACTTTTCTCCATGGGGATCTGGATGTAGAGATTTATATGAAACAACCACAATGGTATGAGGTCAAAGGGGGAGAAATATTTGGTATGCAGGTTGAAGAAGAGATTGTATGGACTAAAGAAAGATCTAAGGCAGTGGTATTTGAAGTTTGACAAGTTTATGATAGAACAAGGTTATAGTAGATGTCATTCTGATCACTGTGTTTATTTTAAAAGGCTAGAAAATGGAAGCTATATTATCTTGCTATTCTATGTAGATGACATGCTTGTTGCAGGGTCTAATATGTAGGATATAAATGTGCTCAAGAATAAATTAGCTAATTCATTTGCAATGAAGGATTTAGGTGTTGCAAAGAAAATCCTTGGTATGAGAATAACAAGAGACAGGAAAAATCGCAAATCGACATTGTCACAGGGTGAGTACATAGAGAAGATGTTGGAGAGGTTTAGAATACACGATGCAAAACCAGTTAGTACTCCTTTGGTCAACCATTACAAATTAACTAAGTAAATGTGTCCCAAGACACAAGAGGAGATATAATACATGTCTAGGGTCCCTTATTCATCAACAATTGGTAGCTTAATGTATGTGATGGTTTTCACAAGCCGAGATATTGCACATGTA
This sequence comes from Picea engelmannii, assembly GCA_009831015.1. Taxonomy (NCBI): domain Eukaryota; kingdom Viridiplantae; phylum Streptophyta; class Pinopsida; order Pinales; family Pinaceae; genus Picea; species Picea engelmannii. Next base: position 19,171 of record ML779928.1, on the reverse strand, counting down.
GTGGGAGCTGTGAGAAGGTATATGAAAAATCCAGGTAAAGAACATTGGAAGGCAGTAAAGTGGATTCTCAGGTATTTGAGAGGTACTTCTACTCATTCATTATGTTTTGGAGGTTCAAACAATTTTCTACAGGGATATGTTGATTCATATATGGCAGGTGATAAAGATAGTTGGAGGAGCACCACAGGGTATGTTTTTACTGTAGGTGGAATAACAATAAGTTGTATTTCAAAACTACAAAAGGTTGTTTCACCTTCAAAAATAGAATCATAGTATGTTGCTGCTACAGAGGCTAGTAAAGAAATGATTTGGCTATAGAGGTTTATGGAGGAATTGGGAAAGAAGAAGGAGAATAAAATGTTGTACTGTGATAGTGAGAGTTCCATTCATCTTGCAAAGAACTCATAATTCCATTCAAAGAATAAGAATGTAAAACTCATATACCATTTCATATGATCCATCTTAGAATATGGACATTTGAAGTTGGAAAAGATACATACTAGTCGGAATCCTACAGACATGTTAACAAAGGGAGTAACCAGGGAGAAACTGAGTTCATTCTCAATTTCAATTGGTCTTCAAGCATGAAGGTGAAGATGAGAAATTTTCCAAGTCCAAGGTGGAGTATAGTCGAGCAGGTACAACAATAGTGGAGTTGTTGTGATTAGTCTCCAAGTGGAAGATTGTTGGTTGTGGAGGCTGATTATCTTCCTAATTCAGATGTTTGTTTCAGTTGTGCTTGGACCCCTTTCCCTAACAGGGGGTGTGGGGTGGATTTCCCCCCAAAAATTGTCGCCAGGGGGTTCCAAATTGAAATATTGGGAAAAAAATGCCTTGTAAAATATTGCAATTTTGTAGTCAATCTGGACCATTCATTATAAGGTCGCAGATCTTACAATAGAAGTTATTTTAGGGTTTTTCTCCCCATTAGGAAAGCCTTTCTTATCATGAAATTTTATTGTGGTTGCATATTATTGTGAATGTTGTATTCTGAGAGAGGAGACTGCGAGAGAAAGAATAGGAAGTTGCAGCAGGCATGTTGTAGGTTGTATCCCTTCATTTTGTTGGATAATAAAAAGGAAGGATGTAGCCATTTCTCTGGTGGACATAGCCCACACTAGGTGAACCACGCATATCTGTGTCTCTATTGTATTGTGTATATTTTTAGTTTTATTTCCGCATTTGTTTTATTTTATTGCTCAACGATCCATATTTTCTAACACAACAAAGATGGTAAAATGCAGGCTTGGCAGCATTAATTCCCACATCCTCTCGAATTGAATGCATGGCTAGCTTATCAATCACATGTGTTGATATTCGACCCCATGTAAACTATTCAAAATATGTCATATCAACACACATATGAATATGAATATTTCCAAATCTGATCCTTAACGTATATCCAACCCATATCGAATGTTATGAAAAAATCAAATGGTATCAACCCTCATACCTTTTCCATCTATTAACTATATTAACCACTTATTACATATTATTTCCATTTTCTTTATAACATATATATGTTATATTTAAAACCAAAATAAAAAATCCATATAACTCTTCACAATTTTATGCCACTCAAAACTTCAAGCTTGATATACCTTGCATACCATGCTAAGTAAGAGCATTAAAAATTTAAACTTTTAATTCATTAGGCATATAATCATGTAGGAAAATAAAGGACCATAACCTCTTGAAAATAAATAATTATGTGGATATCATACTCAATGCTACCATAATGCTTGAGAAGAAAACCAAGTACCTTTGTAACTTATCAAATGTCATTTCGATCACAATTTGCATGCCTTTTAAAACTGCCACACAACACACTTTCTAGTTATACAAACAAGTGTTTTGTATGAGCCTTTAATCCATGATACAAACATATACATATCTTTAAGACCATTCATTATCTTTTAGATATGTATTCATTCATAAAATATCATAGGATGTTAGAAATTATTAAACCAATTATTTTAAATGTCATATTTAAAATGATGCCTCAAAATTGAAATTGATACCATGCCAAAATGAAGAGATAAAATGTCATGCTAGGAATTTATCATTCCAGTTTTTTATCCTAGGGGACCCCACTTATTATAGTTATTATATTTTTAATATATATATAATATTTGCAACTCTTTGTGAGCTCTTAGAGTAGGTTACGAATCATATGTCAACACCTTACAACATTCACAATAACTAGAAGTGCACTAGAAGCAGTTCACAGTAAATATTCACAAAAAAGATTTTCCTCTCCATCAAAATGGCCACAAGGGCTTCTTGCTATTAAGATCTCAGAAAAATAGTTATCCAAAATTTCATAATGAAAGATCCCCTTATAAGTGGGTTCTTTTTGGCATATATAGTTGAGTTTGGTAACTATTTCTTGGGACTTCTTGAATTCCCAAGTAACAGTTACAAACTCTTGATCTCCCCTGTTTTTTTCTTCCTACTTTACAAAAATAAGACTGAAATATACAACTCGATTTTTTTTTCATGATTGTCCCTTTTCCTTATCTCTAATGTATGTTTCCCATACTTCAAGGTAAGTTGAAATTGATATTATTCTATGGAATAAAATATATTCCAAATCAACTTCATGGGATTCCAAGTTTTCCAATAGGGTTTACATGTCTCTTTTTAGAGTGGCTAGGAAAGAGTGAATTAGACTATGAGCCTTTGAGAGTTTCATTAGATGTTTGTTCATTATGGCATTGGTTATCATCTGTGTGATCCATTTATCCATTTCTTTGGAATGAATGGCCTCTTCCAGTTCTGCATGGATTTTTTCCTCTGGCCTGGGTTCACCCACCAATTTGGGGCAAGTGCAATTTGATTGACAATATGATGAGTGCCTTGTGGAGCCTTGCACATATACCAAAGGAATTATTTGAATCCCTTTCAAGTGCTTCTCTCATTCATTGACAAATAGAAAGGGAAGCATAATTTAATTTTCTTTCCCATCCAATCATCCTTGGGAGGAATTTGGGGGCTTCCAGGTTGTCTTCTATCCATTTTCTCATCTCATTCGAACCATTCTTATCCCAACAAATTCAATGTTGATGATCTTGGTCTTGTCCAATTGTGCTAGGATTTGATCATTTTTCTTCTGAAAGTCTTGCACTCTAGTATACTTTTGTTTGGCCAAGTTATAAAATTATTTCCTTACTTCTTCAATACTTATCCTAAACTCCTAGATGTTGGTTATCTCACCCTTGTATAATTTTACCTCTTCTTCCAAGGTCCTGATTCTTTCTTTAGACTCTTCGATATCCTGCACCATTTTCTTACGGTTTTGCTCAGATGCTTGAGTAAAATCCATATCAGCTGAAGCGATGGCCAAGGGATATTCCATGATATTCTCAACCACATCCTTCTTTGTGTTGACTGAAAGTGGAGAAACTCCGGAGACAAGAAATATTTTGATGCTTTGATGGAAAATCTTGCCTAAATCTTTATCAAACCTGAAGGAGTTCATGTTTATCACTTTTTGGGCCTTGGATGGTGTGAACGCCCCTAGTCACAATTCTCCTAGGGGAAAGTGTCCTCCAATTAGATTCATGCCTGAAGATGTTTATAGTATGTTGGTTCCCATTAGTTTTATTTCTTGTGCTTCTTCCAATGCTTTCTTATTTTCTTCTTCTTTTCTCTTATTTTCTTCCTCTTCTCTCTTTTGTTTTTCTTCTTTCTCTTTAAGAGCTCTTTCTTTTTCTCTTTGTTCTTCCTCCCTTATTTTCCTCTTTGTTCTTCATCTTGTCCGATGCCTTTATGCTAGGATTTTCCTCCCCTCTTGAAGATGAACTCATCATAAGTTCTTTCTATTTTCTGAATTTCCTCTTCTTCCCAGGCTTCTTACTCATAGCTCCACATATACTTGCAACTCTGGTATTGTTTGTTGATGGTCTTTAGGGGGTTGTTCCTACAAAATATTTCTTATTCGAAGTGGAAATTCGCCAAGGTTTTAGCCTCATCTTGTGCCTCCTTAATGTCTCTAAAATAATAAGCACCCACCCAAAGGGGTAGTTGTGGTGAGATCGTATTTTTATATTTGTTTAGGGATACACCTACCCCATTTACCAGGGTTTGGTATTCTATTTCTTGAAAAATGATTTTTTTAGGAATAAAATTGGGGACTGGGTGAGGGGATTTGGTGGCACCATACACTTTGATGTATTTTGCATGCTCCATGAGGTACCAATCCCCTACCCAACCTACTACAACCATAACTTTATCAACCATACAGGGTGCAGGGGCACAAAACAATACTTGAAATAGATGAATAATAAATTTCTCATAGATTTCATGGTAGTTTACACAGTACTTGTGCTCCCAGAGGTATTTGAAATATATTTTGATGGGAAAATCGCCTGGATACTAGGCCTAGACCATCTCTGGGTAAGATTGGATTACACACATTACATCCAATAGATAATATGCCATGTGAAAAATTGGGTGCTTCCCAAGAGACATTTTCTTTGTCACTAATATTTCCTTTGCCAATGCAGAGGATAAGATATCATACCAATTGAATATTGATCTAGTAGTGGTGATAGAGTGTATCAGGGGTACCCGTGATACCCTTATTTTTTGAGTGTTTTGTTCTCATTACAATCTGCATAACATTGATACCATGTATTGGTAGGGAGCCTTGAGTAGTTTGGTTGGATAGTCATTTGATGATTTCATCTTAAATTTATTGCTTGGAGCCCACCAATTTATAATTATGTCCCTAGGTTTAAGGGGAAATTCCTTCACCTAGTCCTCATCTAGTGAAATTTCTCCAGTAAACAGTTGATAACACATAGAGAGCATTGATGGTTTGAAGGAGGATACATGTGTTGCTTATGCACTATTTATCTATCTATTGTTTACATTAGTGTGTCTGATGATCCACGATATTTCTTCAGTAGAAGGGAAGAATGTCAAATGTACAACTATCTTATGTAGTCTAGAGCACCTAATGGTTTGATACTTTATTTGGTCTAGATCGTCTTTTGGCAGTTGTGGGAAGGTCTAGTTGGTAAACATATGATATATTTCACCTCGGTGGAATGAGGTATCCTTGTCAATGACACACATGGTGTCATTGTATATAGGACATGGGGTGTTTATTTCCACCTCTTCTTCTTCCTTCCTCGATAACAAAATCTTTGTCACATTTCCTTATATATGTTCCCATGATTGGTCCTATGGACAACCCATGTTATTAAAAACAAAAAATATTATTTTGGTTAGCACAAATAAAATCAAATCAGGAAATAAAATATGTGATAACCATTGAAGCGGAGATACTTATCTGTAAATTCTATGTACAGTGTCCAATGTCCATGATAATCCTAAAATCAAGGAGAAGGAATTCCAAGGAACAAGTATGAAAATCCTTGGTTTCTATCCTTGAATCCAATAACTAGGCCCAGAACCTACTAACTAAGCGGTTTCACCACGGTCATGGGTTTCAGGGAGTGTTGGTCACATTTTCGTAACATGCACATGGCCCTAATGGGGAAAAGGACCAGAATTATGGAATGACCTTTTTTCTTTTGTCTGATTCTACCCTTCCCACCCGCACCCATGATTTCACTTTAGATGGTTTCCTTACCCATAATTTCATCTAAATGGTTTCCCTTTTAACTATTCAAAATTGGGTGCACGCACTTTCAAATAGGATTTTAATGTACATACATGTTAACCCATGAGTGAGGTGGTTGAAAAGGGGGGTCGTGTGGGTGACAACACATGTATCCTTTCACTCTCGATGAATCATGGGTGAACACGGATCTTTGGCATTGGAATGGTGTAGAATGGTGTAAGGAACATAATTTTGGGGTTTATATGATCGTTTAGGCGTGAAAAATGATAAAGGTAATCATGTGGGTGCTTTAATTTATGTTATTTCATCCAACACATGTGGGTTCAAGAGCATGGGGTCCAATTTTTTGGTGATCAAATGTCTTTCCATCACTGATGTATCGACAAGGAAAGGGAATATTTCTTCGATGTATTGATATGGAAGGAAGATCTCGAGTTACCAACATATCAGCGAGGGAAGTGAATATTTCACCGATGTGACAACAGATAAAGAATATGTTGGAGTGCCAACATATCGACAAGTAAAGCAGATATTTCACTAGTTTATTGGTGTCTAAGGAAAATATTGGATCATCAACATATCGATGAGGAAAAATAACCTCTCACTGGTGTATCTATGGAGAAAGTGGATGTCTCACTGACATATCGACAAAGGGATAAGATAATGTAACAATGATGTATCGACAAAGAAAGATAATCTTCCTCCAATGTATTGAGAAAGGAAGGAAATGTCTTGTCAATGTGTCGATGAAGAATACAAATTTTGAATCATCGATGTATCGGCACAAAAAGAAAATCTCCCACCGGTGTATCGACAGAGAAAATGGATCTTTTGCCAATGTATCAACAAAGGGAGAAAATAAGGGAGAGTTAATATATATGTGTGGAATATGAATCTTCCTCCGATATGTTGTGTAGTTGTGAGAAATGTGAATATTACACCAACATGTGTATCGGAAAGCAATGTGAATCTTTCGCCAACATGTTTTGTATCGGAAAGAAATGAAAATCTTCACTTCAAAATCGGTTTTATCTGGTGACAAGGGAAATTTGGAGCTAATAGCTTGAAGAAAATTTACAAGTGCAAAGAACTAAGATTTAATCCGAAAAGGGGCCCAAAAGTTTGAGAGAAACAAAGGTGGGAAGGGGCATGATTCCTTCACTTAGAAAAGGGAGTTAAACAAAAGGTGAATGAATTATGGGGAGGGATTGTTTCTAACACAACACATCGATATATCAATGTTAAGGGAAGCATTTTACTATGCAATCCACATCTCATAGTTCTTCAATTTTGACTTCTAAGAAACACTTTAAAAAATGCAAGGGAGTGTACTTGAAATCTTGAGTTCAATATCAACAATGATGACAATTCAAGGTCACACTAACCCAACAATGGTGGTGTTGAACACTTATTTCGACTAGGGGGTCAACTCCATGTGCCATGAAGCTATGTACCTAATGGTGCAACCAAGTTGAAGACTTACTGGTTCTACAAGGAAATTTTGGCCTCAACACTTCTTTTGTAACTAGAATTTACGCTCCCCTGCATGGGATAATAATGTAATGGGTTTGCATGGATCATATTTTAGGTTAGTTTCCTAGGAATTTATCATTAGAGAATTCCTTTCATTGAGTGTTTTTTTTCCTCAGGTAATTGATCTGACCTAACCAACAGTTTTAATTACCCTTGAGTTTTTCACTACCACAATAATCCTCCAAAGTGGTAAAATGAGTTCTAATGATCGAGCTCAATGGGTGACTAGGGTCTAGGAATATTTTAAATTACCATTCTATACATCTCCTAGAGTCTTGTGGAATTTCGTCAAGTTCAATTTTTTTTTTTTTTAAATTACCCTTGGACCAAGTTTCAGCTCGATTGTACAAGTTTTTCTAGGTAATTTTCCATGAGAAGTCCAAGTCATTGCAAGTCAACAATTTAATTTCTTAATTGACAAAGTCAAAATGTTAATTTTTGTAAAAAAATGAGAAAAAAGGTTAGAGAAAGAGTGGGAGATGATGGCCAACCCCTTTCCTAAGTTAGAGAAACACTTTTCCTAACTTAAACACACCCCCTCACCTAGCCATCACTTCATTCCACTCATCCCCCTAGGGGAGTTGCACCCTCCTTGGTGAGAAACATATCCCAACTCAAAAAATAATTAAAGTTGGCCTCCCTAACCCCTAGTAAACCTTCCTTAGTGCCTAACCTTAATGTTGGGTGAGTTAAAAGGTGTTTCCCATCCCCCTCACTCATCCCTCACAACCCTAACACTACCAAAAACCTAAAAGTGAGCCACTCCTTGAGATGTTCAAACACTCTTAGAAAATGACACTTGGAGAGCATCCAAGAGGAGTCTCTCTTGGCTCCCAAATATAAAACAAAGCCTCCCCTCCCTCATTTCACACATATTCTCAGTATACTGTTACTATACCCAAATCTTTCACACTCTTCTCTCTCTCTCTTCTTGTTCTCATTCTTTCTTCTCAAGCTTGTGGAAAGTATTTGCTCAAGCTTGCTTCTATTGGAATAAGAAAAAATTTGGAGGGAATTTAATGGTGCATTGGGAGTCTTCTTGATGCTCCTTATGGTTTTGGTTTGAGGTGATATCGTTTTAATACTTTTCTTGTGGGTTTTCTTTCTTTGAAATTTAATTTAGGAGATCCCAAGTAAAGTATTTTGCTTGGTTAAGTTTATGGTAGTATTGTTGTAGACTTAGTGAGATACTTGTGTGGTATTGGAAAGTATTTTGCAATTTTCATTTCATGTGATCACCTCCTTATTGTTTTGTAGCAAGATCTCACTTATTTGCAGGTCACTAAGGGTTTGGAGAAGCAATTTTCAGATTTGGTAAGTTGCTTGTTCAACCAAGGGATTCCTCCACTAGTTTTTCTATTATAACTTCTATCATTATTTGAGGATTCGTGGTGGTTTTTCAATTATGAAATAGGCCTAATATCATATTATATATTCATATTTTTATGGTAAAAAATTTTGTTTTCACTAACAGAAAATTTTGTGAGTTGTTTTGTACATTTTCAACATTTTCATCAAGCTTTAGCTTGCTGATTTTTGCAGATTCTCGCTAGGACAAGGGAAGGTTCTCCCCATTTTGGGCCAAAAAACACTCAAGAAGAGCCTCCAACTTGGGGTAACAAAACCCCTTACTTATCTCTTCTCTTTCCTTGATTGTAAGCAGCCCAAGAGAGTCTCTTGCGATTGCATTCTTCACTAAATTATAATTTTCTGTTTTGTAAAAGTTGTAAATAATTTGTGCCTACACCTAGCAAAGAGGCTTGGTTTTTCCACCCATGATAAATCGTAAGGCTAGGATTTAGAAGTATTTTTTTTTTTTAATATTTTATTTTTTTGCCCCACTTGTCCTTAAGGCAAGGTTGTGTCACTAGGTTTACTTGTTTCTCTTTAAGTCATTTCATTTATCTATTTTATTCACCCACTTGGGCACAAAACCAGTAGGCTTGTCCTCCATCTTGTGCCCTTGTTGAGGTTGCAAGTAGAGTAGTTATTTTTCAAGTTATTTACTTTCTTTATTTGTTTTCCTATACCCTGCAAAGAGGATTGGCCTAGCCACCCATGCAATATCGTAAGGCTAGTTTCACATGGTTAATGGTTTATTGTTTATGCTTCTAGTTTCATTTATTTTCCTTTCTAGTTCATTGTGTATATCTCAATGGTTAGAACCATTTCCTTTTATTTCATCATTGTATAATCTCTTGGAAGCATTTTCATTTATTGTACTTTTTATTTAAGTTAGATCTACAAACACTTGTTATTTTATCTATTTTCAAGCTCTATCTCCTTAATCTCAACACAAGTAATATTAATTGGTAGATCAATCAACTTGTAGCTTTAGGAGGATCAATAAATATAGTAATTAGAACACCCTCTATTGATACAACTTTCACCACCAAAAAGGAGGCTTGTGGAGGCTACTTGGGGTGCTAGATCAATGATGATCTCATGGCACTAGGTGTCCCCCTTGTTGATCGCCCAAGTTTTTTGGGTTGACCTGTGGAGCTAGGGTAAGGCCTTGTTTGTTTTTCTTATTGAGCACCCAGCAATCATTTTGGCCAAAGCAGTAGGAGTATTGGGGAAGTCGCCTAGTCTAGGCTTGCAACTTCACCTCACTTAATTCAACCTTAAAATTTACTCACACAACCTAAGCTTCAATTTCATAATCTAATCTAATTTGTGCTTTACTTTCCTACAATTTACTTCAAACATTATCTTTATTACAATTTACATTTCAGTTGAGTATATTTATGGTTGATTGTGTATCTAAAAGTTTATGCATCCTTGAAGTTGCACACTAGTTCTTCAGTTGCCCTCCTTGAAGTTGTGCACCTCTCCTTTGGGGCATTCAAGCTTGGGTTGTAAGTTGTTTCTTTGTGTTAAATGCATCTTAGATCTATCTTTCTTTACATCTACAAAATCAATGAAGTGTTAGTTCAATTTTTGCTTCACTAGTGTAATATATCTAACAAGTGCATCTTTCCTTTCTTTTGTAAGTTTTTAAGTAGTTGTATCTTTGTATAATCATCTAGCCATTCTTTATTTGTTGATAATCGTTGTAATTGTAGTTCTTTTGTTTTAAATTGTAAATGTATTCTTTCATTTGTAATTATATATTTGGTTGTAACTTAATTGACCCCATTGCCCAACCTTAGGGACTAGTCATAGTTGACTTAGGGAAAGGGATGCTTTTCATTAAAGGTTTGCATTGCATTGTTGCCTCTCATATAGGCTAGCTCCCCCTTACCTTTAAAAAACTAAAATTAACTCCTATAATTCATCTAATAATTCACAAAGTAACTAGGGTCTACCCCACTTGGTTTCCCTAGGAGTAAACCTAGACAGAAGAAATCCAAATCGAGGTTACAGTGGGTTTGGATTTAGGAATTGTGCCTCCAAGGACACACTAAGACTTTTCCACGTTTGCAAGTGTGTATTAGGATGGAAACATCTTTGGAGTTGTTGTCGGGGATAAGTCTTTTATCCTTGGTCTTAAGGACTTAACTTAATTTATTCTTTTAAAACTAAGTAATAAATTTATCCATAATAATTTTTTAAAACTTGGGTCATGTTATTTTTTTTTGCTTACTCTCTAAGTGGTGACTCCATCTGAAAATTATTTGAAGTATACTACCAGGAGAAATCCTCTTGCTCCTCGTAGCCTTCTTGAAAGTCTCGAAGAAGAAGCAATATATGATATCCATCTCTTGTTGTACATAATAATCCTACAACCTTTTGTTTTCCTTCTTGTTTTTGCTTTGTTTTATGCTTCTTGTTTGTTTGAAATAAAATTGGTCATCTGGCGACTCCACTTCAAAATAATTTGACAAAGTATTCCTCAAGAAGGAACTCATAGCTTATTTATCTTCATCCTTGAACTTGAAAAGGTTTTTGGATGAGGTTAGCCAGTTTTCCCTCTCGTTAGATCCTTAATAATCTTTTGGGTCCGAGAACTTTTCTTTTTCAATGGGTATAGAAATTTTTTATAATCCTCTTGATTTTTCAGGAATAGTTTGTTAGAAAAATAGGACTGCAGAGCAATAAAATAAAACAAATGTGGAAACAAAACACAGAAGATACACAATACAAGAGAGACACAGATTTACGTGGTTCACCCAGTGTGTGCTACGTCCACCAGAGAAATTGTCAGGTCCTTCCTTTATTATTATCCAGCAAATGAAGGGATACAACCTACAACAAAACTCATTGTAACTTCCTCTTCTTTCTTTTGCAATCTCCTCTCTCAGAATACCATACTCGCCATAATGCATAGCCGCAATACATTTCCCTCATTATAGAGGGTTTCCTTCTAGGGAAAAAAACCCTAACATAATTTCTATCGTTAGATCTGTGACCTTATAATGAACGGTCCAGATTTACAATGAAAATTACAATATACATTTACAAGGCAATTTTTCCTTTGGGGGCTTCACCCCCAAACCCCCCAACCGGGGTGATAGGCCCCCCAGACCCCATAGAGGGGGTACCCCCCTCTGCACTCCCTCGTGTGGAAGAGTGTACATACTTCTGGGGTGTAAAGTCTTCATGGGGTATAAACATGGATGAAAGCAAGGACCTCTGAATCAGGAACATAATCAAGCTCCACAACCAACATAGTTGGTTATCCTCATGATATATCTGAAGATGTTATTGAAAACTTGCCTGATTTTCATAATTATGGTGATGCTAGTGCTTATATCAGGGCCTTTGGGCAGTGTATTGATGAATGGTGTGATCCACCTATTTATGAGGATGCCTTAATGAAATTGTTTTCGTGGAATCTTGTTGAGGGATATGCTTATGATTGGTTTCATGATTCGGATGATAATAAGTTCAAGACCATACAAGACTTGTTGCATGCCTTTTTAGAGAGATTTGGTGATGATCAGGGTGAAACTTACGATGAATTGGTTGATGCTTTTATGAAAAAATGGAAGGACAAGAATCTTCCAGATATAGGAACAGTCAATTCAGATATAAATATAGATACTTCACTAGATCCCATTGAGGAAATTGAAGAAATCATTGAGATCATGTAGGTTTCCCATGAAGATCAATTAGAGATCATGGAAGCTAACCTTGTCAGTACACAAAATTGTATTGAGTATCCGGACCCTATAGAACTTGAGCTTCATAGTGAACAAGAAAGGGAAGTTCATATGGAAATTTTGGATCAATCCATGGATGAGCCAGTAAATGATATTGAGGAGATAAATAAATTTGAGTTTGAAGTTGTTGAATATCTAGATGAATCAAGTCCCCACCCTCCTCCCGAGGAGCCAATCTTGTTAAGGGATAACTTTGACAACCTTGATGAAAATAGTGCCATGGTTCCTTTGACATGTTCATTTCCATCCTCTCAACCAACAGATGACTTGATACAGGATCAGGGGAATATGGAAGACAACTTTAGTTTATCAATTTCATATCCTTATGAATAGTGGTTGGCCTTCCACCATGATGGTCATATGCAAAATTTTATCAAAATTTTACACGGCTTGTCAAACTCTGATGTTTGGTTGAATAGAGGAAGATGCATGATTCTTGGTTGGTTCTTTCTCACAAGAAACTCCAAGTTGATAAAACTTGGAAAAGGGTCTTCAACGAGTCATCCTAGACATGGATGTTTCAGACATTTGGGGTTTCATTCCATCCATTGTATGTATTTTCCTAATTCTTTGTATCGTATCCATTTTCATGGTGGATCCTCAAGCTCTTTCTCAAAACATGAAAAATTGGTGTCCAAAGGGGCACCCTTTGTAACATATTTCTAACCCTTCTCCTTTCTTTCAGTTTTGTATTATTTTATTTCATTATTTCATTATGTTACTTAGATTATTCATTGTATCATAGTTTCATTTTTGTAATTGTTGTACTATACTAATTTCATTCATGTGATTATTTTTTATAGCATTCTATTTATTCATTTTATACATGTATTTATGTTGGGTATTGGTGAGCACTTCGTTTTGTAGATTTTGAAGTTCTCGTATGCTCTCCTTCCCAAACAAATATCAAACACACATACCCATGTGGAGCCAGATGTTGACCACCTATTTCGACTAGGGGATCAACTCCATGTGCCATGAAGCTATGTACCTAATGGTGCAACCAATTTGAAGACTTATTGGTTCTACAAGGCAATTTTGGCCTCAACACTTCTTTTGTAACTGGAATTTCCTCTCCCTTGCATGGGGTAATAATGTAATGGGTCTGCATGGATCATATTTTAGGTTAGTTCCCTAAGATTTTATCATTAGGGAATTACTTTCATCGAGTGTTTTTTTCCTCAAGTAATTGATTTGGCCTAACCAATCGTTTTAATTACCCTTGCGTTTTTCACTCCCACAATAATCCTCGAGAGTGGTGAAAGGGGTTCTAATGCTCGAGCCCAATGGGTGACTAGGGTCTAGGAATATTTTAAATGACCATTCTATACATCTCCTAGAATCTTGTGGAATTTCGTCGAGTCTAAGTAGTTTTTTTATTTTTTAAAATTACCCAATTAATGGTAATTTTAATTATTTTTTATGTAAAAATGCAAAATATGGGTCCTTGGGGATTTTGATAGGGGTGTCAGTACTCAAAATAAACGGAATGAGACCCCCTACACCCTTGGACTAAATTTTAGCTCGATTGGACAAGTTTTTCTAGGTCATTTTCCATGAGGAGTGTTGAGTACATTTTTATGCTTCCTTTTTGCTCTATAAACCACACTTTTGCCTCTATATTCATCCATTTTGCCTTCATTTCATTCCATATTTTCCATGAAACAGATTATGCAAGGTATATTTATCATTCTTTAGCTTAAGAATTGAGTTTTCTAAATTTTGGCATTAAAATTGAAAATTTATCAGAAATTACAGGATTTGACTAAATCCCATAATAGCTCTGGGGTTCGTGTACTTGCATGACACCTGGGCGAAATATAAGACTTGGGTCATGTTCCCTGATGTACAAGGATGGATAATGAGCTATCATCTTCGAGATCTGAGCCTTCCAAATGTCCGGTCAACGCTGGTCAAACATGGCCACTTCAGTAGAAAATACCCTGTTTTAGTCTTAAATCATGGACAGTTTTGGATTTTCGTGGGATTTGGCCATATATTGTGGATATAAAGGAGACATTCAACCTTCCTAGGATATATTATGGATCTTATCATGATATTTAGGAGACTTATTAGCATTTTTAGTTTTGAAACTCTTGTATAAATACTCTTAAGCATAGACTAGTATGACAACTTTTGGATGTGAATGAAGAAACTTTGGAATTTTCACTCTTGAAGATTAGTTCTGCATTTTGTTCCTGTTAATGCCTATGATATGATGATGTGAATGTTTTCGGAGCTCTTTTCTTAGCTGAGACAACTCAAGTGTACCAGTGAAGCATTGGAGGGCCCCCTTTGCCAAACTAGTACACTCTTTCTTTATGTTCTTTTCTAGTAATCTTTGATACATGTTTTAGATCATATCTTGTTGTAGATGAGTTTTATTCATATCTTGTTGTAGTTAGATGAATTCCATAGCTAATTCATATTCTTAATGTTTCAAAGCCTTACTCATATTGTGAATGATTTCTTGAATAAGAATTCAATGTGTAGTTTGCCTTCAAGCATTAAGATAGTCATGAATGTTTTTTGAGTTATTTATTCTTTCAGTACTTTTGATTTAATTTGATGATAGTTGCTAATGAATGAATGAAATAAGACAATGAATGCATCTCTTGAATAAGAGTTTTGTCCTTCTAGCATTTGATAAATCTTAGAACTAGTTCGAACATCTCTTAAATGCTTACTATTGATACTCTTTAGAAAAACAATTGTTGATTACTGTTATGAGATCTATGAATAGGACTTCTGAATAGAAGCTTAGCATCTCTTCCATATTCATCCCTTAGAATAGGTTTTGGTTTATCTCCATTAAAGATAGAAGCTATCTCTAAATCCATATACTTTGGATGTGCCTCTAAGTCTTACAAACACCGTATTGACAATCATTTGTACTCTAATTTACATCAGTAGATTGGAGCCTAAAATTTTGGCGCCATTTCCGGGGAGGCACATTTAGAGATAAAATAAAAACATATATACACATAAAATAAAAAAACACAGCATAGAATTAATTTTAAGTTATGTTTCTTTATGTCTAAACTTAGGGATGATAAAGGCAGATTTTTAAAACAAAACCCCCCCAAAACTAATCAACCATCTATAGGAGCAGGAACATCTACAACCGAAAAATACAAATCTACCACACCAACTGATAGAAAAATCACTTTGGAATAATTATAAGAAAAACAACGTTTAGGACAAAGGCTAACTCTCATAGAAAGACAAGTTATATTGGCTCATGAAGTAAAGAAGAAGCAAATACAAACATAAATATTTTCTGTAGGAAAGCAAAAAGAAAAGAAAACTATTTTTGAACAAATAGGACAACCTCTTTTTCCAACAGAAATATCTGACTGTACAACAGTAAACTTCTTTGCAATGTCAGAAGTTGATAGACAAGAAAGGGAGAGAATGGAAAGGGAATTAGAAAGGAAAAGAAATGAAGAAAGAGGAAGGAAAGAATGAGAGGATAGAGAATCACATTGAGAAGAGACAAGAGGAGGAGGAAATGATGAAGAGGAGGAAGAAGAAC
>ML779927.1:906154-919136 GCA_009831015.1 Picea engelmannii | reverse complement strand
CACTCTAATACTTTATACTACTTGCCATTCTTGTATACTTATTTATTTATCATTAATATTCTCCCTTAATTTTCCATCATTATTACATACTAACTATCTTGTCATTCTTATATCCTTGTCGTCTTTGCCATAATTCACTTTACTTATATTACCTATTTCTCGATTCTTCTCCTTCTTCTTCTTTTAACCTATCTCACATTAAGAGCACATTGAGAACGTTACCCTATCTTCTATTTTGTATGCACTCWCATTATAACTATTACACCATTCAATCATCTAATCATTGTTATGTTGACCTCACACATATATTATAATATTAATTTTYCTTTCACAATCCTACATATAATATATAAACACACTTGTAATATCATCACATATATTGAATTGATATTGTTATACTATGCTTAGTCCTTTCAACTTCATATTATACTAGGATGTTGCTCATCAATATAGATTTATTTCACTAATTGTTGAGTCAATACTTATACTGAGCCTATCAACAATAGTGTCTCTGCCCCGACATCAATAACTCACAATATAATTAATAATTACCATATTAATTATCTTTTACATTAATTATCTTTCAATATAATAAATATTGAAAGATAATGTGATCAACCCATTAAAAACAAATAATTCAATTTACAACTAACTCAAAGATTTTCATAAATTAAAATAATTAAATATTATAAAGGTGAAAATTAATAAATTAAAATAAGTAAATATTATAAAAGTAAAATATTTCTCATAAATTAAAATAATTAAATATTATAAAAGTGAAATTCCATAAATTAAAATAATTAAATATTATAAAAGCTAATATTTCAAGTAAGAAAAAAAACATAATGGAGGATGTCCAATAGATACTTGGTTTTGAAAGGTTTATAACTGTGAATTATTTTTATATGCCATGGTACAAATGAAAAAAAAAACTTACCTTGGGAATGTTGTGACATTGCTTTATTCCAATGCTGAGATTGAGGGGTGTTCTTTTAATCGAAGGCATGATGTAACCTATTATTCTTAAATAAAATGATACATTTTTATTTATTTTTTAACCCCCCTCTTTTTTTAAATCAATTAAACAGTATGAATGCAACTAAAGTCTTCTATATATGATGCTTCCCAATGCTTTAGTACAAATTAATCTCGGTTACTCCACGCTTAAGATGGATAGGTGAATGGTATATTAGAACTTCTCCACTTGTCAATTATTGATGCAATAGGCAACTTGTGAAATGATGGGAACGGGATCAATATATTGATTAGCTAGCTCTGGCTCTAAAAATGGATAGCTATAGCGATAAACGGTACGAGAGCGAAAACAAAAATGCCTAGGGCGTACCAAGAGCCATGTCTTGCAGGCTAATGAATGCAACTAACACACAAGGTAGGAGGCAACCTTCAGGTATGTAGTGGATTGGGATGATGACAACCTACATTAAGTGGCTTGAATCTGTGTCTGGCAATGGAGAGCAGGGAATAAAGAGAGCATTTAACCGCTTACTTGGTTAGGTGAAATTGGGCAGATAAACGTGTATCCCAAGATGACATTACAGGTAGGTTAGCTTTTAAATAGGATAGGGAATGAGTCATTTATTAGCTGCACTGCACTAGGGTGGGAGACAAAATACTTGGCACCTCCATGTCACCAAGAACTCTATTATTCCCAATCTCAAACTTTGACCCTAGGTTGCTCTTATTATTCTCTCAAACCCTAACCCTATTTTTATTCTCATTTCCTTGAAATAGGATTGTAGTGTCTCCTTTATCATTTGTGAGCTCGCGTGTGAGGAGATCAACTGTCAACGTGGCGGATGGATTCGAATGTCGATCGGGTTCTTGTGTTTAACAAATCGATGTCTTCTCTAGAGGGTTTGGTTTGTTTTAGTGTTTCTGTAACAAGTAGATAGTGAAAATCCATATTTATTCATCTGTGCACAAATAATCCGGTGCGTTGGATTGCTGAGGCAAATGAAATTAAAACAGTTATGTGCATAGAGAGAAACTACGGGTGATTGTCTACTTGCTTTGATTTCTTGTAGGACATGATATAGCCAGCCTGGATTACCCTCCATTAAATATATTATTTTATATGTTATATAACCAAAAAGTGCTTCATTATCTGGTCACGGGATTTTTCAATGTCTTGTTGACTCGTTCCCTTGAAGAAAAATTAATGCTCAAGATTGATCATCCCCCCCCCCTCTCGCTATTCATATGCAAAAAAAAAATCCCTCTTTTGCTTGTGAACGTTGAGGTGGCACACCAACAACCCATTTAACTATTTCCATTTTACTATTTTTGTGGTATTTGTTCTTTTAGCCATTTGTAGTGTGAATTAATGTTCTAAATGTGTTTTGGTGCATGCACTTTTAAAAATAGGTATTTTACAATTCAATCTCTTTTTGGGTATTTTACAATTGCTTGTTGGGTATGGCTACGCTTACTCCATGGTTCACTCTTTTGATCGATTGTGATCAGAAATGTTTATTTTCCCTATAGCGGCTAGAAATGCCAAGGGGGGTTTTCAAGAGAGGGTATGTGCAATGTTGTTAGAGAAGTGTATATATGCAATGTAACTCCCTTTCAAAATTTCATTTACTGTGAAGCTAAGGTTATAGCTTATAGAAATGATGAACAAGGTTTTCAAGGTAGGTTACCTGCAATGTAAATAGATGAGTGCATTTGAAATGGAACTTCCTTAAAAAAAATTATCTACTATAAATGTAAGATTATAGTAAAAAGCGGTGTACTGGTGCTAATTCTCTATGGTCTATAGTAATATAATTGAACAAGATGTTGTCACATAACACATTTTAAGCCCCTCTTCCTTGAATGCATGTAAGCCCTCCAAGGAAGTTTTAACCTAACATTATCTCTATTCGCTATGGCTATTTTATTATTCTATATCTCTGTTCGCTATGGCTAGTTTATTTAGTATAGAACATGCCTAACTTGGTTAAAATCCCAACCTTTTCAATCACAATAGTGGTAGTCATGCAATGCTTCATCAAAATGGATGCCATGCAAATCCAAAAAATAGATAATTTATCATCTCGCAAGTGAGGTGTGGGGTTGTTTGGCTGGAAGTTTACCAATGAAACAATGGGATATGTTCAAAAGTTAGATATCTAAAAAAAAAATAACAGGCCAACTGGATAGTACCCAGACTCGCATTAAGCAGCTTTGCGATTGGTTTAGGCAACAATTTAAGTTAATACACCATAAATCTAAGGCAAAATCACCAGTTCTGTTGGTTATTGTGTAGAGTATCATCAAGTGGATAGCGTGATATTGGGGGTTTGACCCCATTCTTTAGTTAGAATCTATCATTAGGAGTTGGGGTTGGACCCCATCCTTTCGTGGTATGCTCAGAGTCAACCTAGATCCATGCCTATTTGTTGGTATTTCTGCAGGGGCTCTGCATGTTGCTTCGGGAAGCAGGAAACTTGTTAAACTGAGCAACATAGACACTAAAGGAAACCAATTTCTATGTTGCTCATGATTTTAAATAATGCATTGTAATGTACGTTTTCATAGAATCTCTTTCCAACTAACGGTAGTTATTAAATAAGAACCTTATGGAGCTCGAAAAGGGACCTTGATATAAATTGGAAAACAAAATGACCAAGTTTTAGTGATAAAAGTTCTTGAGCCTTTCGAGTTTTTGAGGGATACTCGACAAACTGTTGCCAAATTCCTGATTTACAATTTTGGTTGATTCATTCAGTTTCTGAGGAATCTGAGTCTCTGGTCTAATTCTGAATTATGGAAAACCTGAGATAAACCTCTATTGTGAAGTGAAGTAAATTGTGGAAAACTTGAGGTAAACCTTGATATGAATTTATAATCGACATCCAGCTTTAGTGAAGTGAATTTGTTCAAAATGAACCTACGACATGCACTGTTGTATATCTTTTTAGAAAACCATTTTCTCAAGAAGAACATCACAGATTTTCCTCGAGTGTTCGTAAATTTTAGGTCTGCAGTTTTATTCTTTGGACAATCGCTCGTGTGTCTAAAGGTTATTTCTGAAGGCATTGAAGTGGATGAGTGAACAGAAAAATAAGACTACTTAATTTCTTTGACTTTGTACCGACTCATTTTTTTTTTAATCATCTGTAACAACCCAAATTGGATTGTAGATGAAGAGGTTGCAGACCTTGTAGACCACGTTGACACAAAGACAAAATCCCAGTGTTGTGGGTGGTGAAGCCCAGGTTTCAGTTTTGAAACCGGGCTCTGATACCATGTGTAGAGCCTGGTTATTTTTTAGGACTCAAAATAAGTAAAAGTTTTCTAAAATCTCCTACTGAATTTAGTTTATATTTATTTCATTATTTCCTTATACTAGAAATAAACAACAACAACATATGGATGATAGCAGCATAATTAGAATAACAACAATAGCATAATAATAACAACATAGCAACATATTAATTATAACATCATAATAATATCAATAGTAACGACAGAATAATGATAACAACATCATAATACATACCTTCACCTGCAGGTTGGTTATCTAGTCCCTTTTCTGTCTGATCTTGTTCTTGTTCTTGCCCAGACTGAATATTAACCTCCCATCCAACTAAGAACAACCTCTCCGGCTCCCTAGCTCTAGGAATCCTTGTGGTTTCCTGGCCCCCGAGCCCAAAATTCCCAGCAACAACAATGCCCTGTGAGAGCTTCCCAAAAACCATTCCTCCAATTTCCTCCTCCTTCTCCCTCTTAGAAATTTGGAAATCCCCAAACAGAAATAAGATCCCTCTTCCAAGTCCTCCCCTCCTTTCTTATCTTCCTCTCTCAAATCCCCCTCGTTAATTCCCAACAACCTTATCCCCCCATTAATTTCCCAACAACCTTATCCCCCAATTAATTACTCAACAGCCTTATCCCCTCATTAATTACTTCACCCACCTTTTAATAATAAAATAATAAAAGACTCATTAATATATTTTAATAATTAATTAAATTTAAATCAAAAACTACGATAAAATTAATCTATTTGGGTTGTTACATGCGTGCACATCGTCTAGTTGATACTTCATGCATCCTTTGCTACCAATTTAATAGAACTTCCTCTGAATCTGACGCACATGAGCTAATGCTTCTCGAACTTAGTGTGTCGTCTATAGTCGCATTAACATAGTCATCCATCCACACAATCATGTTATACAATTTGTCAATTTCATTCCCTTTTTATGGCTCTATGTACCTCTTTCCTTTTGTCGGATCCAATGGTGCAGTAACCTTAAAGTCCCCTACTTCAAACATCATTTCCCTCTTCTTCAGATTAGTCATTTCCTGATTATCGAATGCCCATTCAAGTCCCATTAGAGCTGGATATAGCTAACTATCATCCATGATCTCAATGACTTCAAAATATGCTATACTATGCACACCATCTATATTTACAGGTAATGTTGTCAATTGGCCAATTGGTACTATCTTGTGTTGGTTTGTCAATATTAACTGGACATGAGACCAAATCAACTTGGATTTCCCCATCATCTCCCATGTTTTCTTTGATAACACAGTTACATCAGAACCCAATTCTAAAATAATGTTATCCACATCATATTCCCGAATATGGGAACTTAATCTGAACTGTCTGTTGGTCCTCTTTTTGTGTAGTACCTGATTCACTACCCTCTATGTGGTGGGAATTTCCCTTAATTGTGCACACCGATCAATCGTGTCGCATAGTGCATTCAACACATTTTCATATTTCATTAATTCCACACAACTTATTAGAAATCCTCTTAGAGTTCTTACCTTCTCAACCGAATTTTATGGTATAGTTCGTTCATAAACCAGAGGCATGTCGACTACAAGAGGCGCAACTGATGTTGATGCTACCCAATCCAGTTCTATTGTCTCTTTTATTTCCCTCCAATAGGTCTTCTTTTCTTACTGAGGGTCCAATGTTGGCATAGGTCCTGCTAATTTCTTCACCCATTTCTCAACCTGTCTTCCTCCTTTCGTCACATCAGCCCCTGTTCTAGCTCCTCTGTGCATAACAACTGTTATTCTAGGTTCTTCATTGCGTTTCTCATTTGATATATTTTGTACGTTCTAATTTTGATTCTAGTTCTTATTCCCTCTTGCCTTCCACTTCGCAAGTAGTTGAGGATAGTCTTTTGTCACATGATCCAATGCTCTACAATATGCATAGGTTGTACAAGGATTCAGGCAGTCACGAGCTAAGTGTCCTGGTTGATTACAATTATAACATATTATTGGTCGTATACCTCCTCTGCCAAAATTTCCTCTACCTCGACCTCTACCAAATGCTCCTTTTTTTCTTGTATTAAAGCCTCTCTGATTATTATACAATGGACCACCTCCTTCTGTCGCAACATTCTCCTCCTGAATCCTATACATATCTGAAGTGCGCTCCCTCATCAAATCAAATGCGCGAAAATCCTTCTCTTCATGCTCTACTGACTTGCAAAAGTTAGAAAACAAATTCCTTGGCGTACTCTGGTATTTTTGTAGCAATGGAAAATCATGCGGATGGTGTTCCCATTTCTCACATATTTCGCAGTACCATCCTCCTAGTAATGGATGCGATGCTCCAGTCACCAAATATTGCACAAAAGCGGGGCATTCTTCCTTATGATGGCGGTTAGTCTTACACCTGGTACACCATATTTGTTCTCAAGTCTCCTTCCATTTTGTAAGTTGTGTTAATTGAATGGTCAAGGAGGCTAACAATGTATGGACTTGTGCCATCCCCCCACCATCTCCTATAGGAGATGCTTCCAGCTTCATTACAATCTCCAACACTTCAGGTTGCAACGCAACCTTCTATTGTATCAATGGACAACAAATGAGTGGTAACAATCTTGCAATAAACCATTCTTTGTGTTTTTTATCAGCAATCTAAAATGTCAACCTACTCATCACATCCTTTAATCCTTGATCATAGTATCAAACAAATTCATTATGCACCTGTTTGATTTCTTTCAACTCATTAATGTACTACGACTCAGACTTTGGTTTATTGAACTTTTTCAACAATGTTTGTCTAATTTCTTCTAAAGTTGTCGCTTGACCTATAGGCGTAGTACTTTTCATTTTCATATACCGAACTAATGCACAGAATCTAAATGTTGTTTCCAACTGCACAATCTTTATGGCCTCATCCTRGACATTCTTTGAAACCCAAATTGTCTCACATACAAATAAATGTTGTTATGGGTCCTCTGAACCTGATCCCTAGAATTCAGGTAGTCTCATTGTGTTATCTCACCTTGCCATATTATTTTGTGTAGTACCTCCCCTTGGAAATGYTGGTTGATTCTGAATCRATGTATTGCCTCCACTACTCTGACTCAACACACTGCTCCCATTATTCTAATATTACTATTCTGACTTCCTCTTCTAACTATAAGTGCTTTTGACAAATCTTCAAYTGTTACCTTAGAATTKTGTGTGTGGTATCTCTACGATCTGGACTATTATGCAAGGTCGTATCCACTCATACTCACTACGTAACTATCATTTCTCAGCCCCAATATTCAACCTCTTATACCTTCTCCCACTACACAATACTCTAAACTAGTCTTCTTCCTCTGATATACCTTCCTTGTTTCTCTGCATCCTCAGTCCCTCCCTTCCTTCTTCATTTATTTCTTCATTCTTTCCTACTTTCAGACTATCCTCTAGTCATCCCCCAGTTCCCCTATGTGAATGAATCCCCTTAGCAGTCAAATTGGATTGTCATCATACACTTGTTGCAAAACAACATCTTTATCCAGGTACCTAATGATTTCATAAACCTTCTGCACGGACCCTTGAAGAAATCCCTCTCTATAACACTGTATGACTTGGTACAATCTACTGTAAATTCTGTAATATAACCCCCAGTATGTTATTCAGCCAAAAATCAATTGCACGAGAAGTCTTATTGCTTACATAATTCAATTGTCTCTCCAAATCAGGAGTCCAGTTCCTCGGCGCTGCAGTTCGGTACCTCCCAGTATTCTCCACTAATCCTTCTAACCACATAGTTAAGATAATTGGAAATTCACCAAAGAAAATCTCATGGAAATTTTTGTACACATACCTTTGCATCCATTCCTCGTCTCTCATATGATGGTTTCTATTCTCTTTCTGGGAAAATTATCATTCCTTCCTTCCTTTCTGTCCATTCAACGATTTATTTCTTAGTCGACCTCCAAAAAACTCCCTCAATCACAAATTTGGGGCCCTGACAACAGAACCATTTGTTGGCATGTGATTGTAATAACCTAGGTTTAGTTTATTCTAGCAACAAAACTTGTAGACACCGACCCTTCCAACATCACTTGCATGCAAGTGAAGTCTCACCCGAGGCATCTATTGGGGCTACAGGAACCAAGTTTCTGTAGGAACGAGGGGATGGGAGGTAATCATCATATTCCTTCCTACTTATCTACCATGTGCGCAATATCCCATGTATCTTTTCCCTTAGTTAATTGGTAAATTCAATTATACAGCACCATTATACTGCAAATTGCAACATAATCTATCCAATGTAACATTCATAATTAGTGTGCATCAATTATCTAGCAAACATATCTAGATCTATCTATGCATAAATAGAACATCCATGAAAAAACACATAAAAATACATTCAAACACAAAATTTAACGTGGTTCACCCAAACTTTGGGCTATGTCCATAATGGTTGGCTTCTTTATTGTTCTTTGTGCAATTCATCTCAGGCTTGCGCACCATGCTTACAATAGATATATCATGATATCTTTCTCCATCCTACCTAGCCACTTTGCAGTGAAATCCTCTCTTTGCAAAACTCTCCCTAGACCTTTAGACATAGACTCTTTCTCATTCTCAGTCTATTCTCTCAATAGAAACAACTAACAACCTATTATTTAGCCTTCAACATGACTTCAACAACAACAACCTATTCTACCCGACCCATTACATATTTATACATAGAATTTAGGGCTCAAAACCCTATTCACTTAGCCCCAAAACCCTATTACAACTCATGATGACTCATTGTTTGAGCGTGCTTTTATTTCCTTTGTGCCCGCATGTTGTTTTTCCTTGGTTTTTGCCTACTTATTTATCTCCTGCTTTTGCGCGTGCCCTTATTCTTCGTTCTTAGACCTTCATGTCCAACATGCATCGAGCCAATGTCCTTCATCTCGAACTCACTAGCTAGATATGCTTTGCACCCTGCAATAATCTCCTATGTACCTATGATACATAAATAATCAACGTACAAAACAAGATGAGTGGATCTTCCCCAACAAGTATGAAGTACAATTTGGGATCCGCCTCACTCTTGGTAAATCCCACACTTTGCAAGTATCTGTCGATCCTAGAATACGATGCCATGGGTTCCTATTTGAATCCATACAAGACTTTCTTAAGTCTACACACATGAGACTCCCTCCCATGTACCTCAAATCCCCGAGGTTTCTCTATGTATACTTCCTACTCAACGATCCCATTGAGGAAAGTTATTTTCACATCCATCTGATGTATCCTCCACCTCATAACTGAAGTAATAGAAATAATAGTTCAAATAGAAGCATACCCAATGTCTAGATCAAATGTATCCTCGTAGTCCACTTCCTCTTTCATAGAGAACCCTCTCGCCACAAACCTCACTTTGAACTTCTCGATGTTAACATATGCATCATACTTGATCTTGTAGAGCCACCTCAAACTCACAATTAACTTCCCCTCCGATCTTGGAACTATGTCCCAAACATCATTCCTCATAATAAAGGTGTACCCCTATACCATAGACTCCTGCCATACCTGTTGACTTGTTGCTTCCTGAAAACTGGAAGGCTCAACATCAATGATGCTACTCATAAGCACCATATAGTTCAAAAACTTTTTCGGAGACTTGCAATCTCTGACCACACTCATAGGAGCCTCACCAACATCCTTCAATGTCGACACTAGCCATTTGGGTCTCCTGACAGGACTAGAAGGGGATAAATGCTCCTCCCCACCTAGGGTCTGAATTGCTGACTACAACTCATCCTTCAAAGCTTGTTGCTCATCCTCTGTCACTGTTGATGACTCTTGGGATCTCTTATATTACAATTTCTCCTCGAACTTAACATTTTGTCTCACAACTTTCTTCCTATTCACTGGAATGAAGATCCTACAATCCTTTGAGGTATTTTTGTACCCCACAAATATACCTTTTTTTCATGAAGGCTCCAACTTCGTCCTCTTCTCCACATGCACATGGATGTAAACTGGACAACCAAAGATCCTCAAATGACCAATCTATGGCTTCACTCCTGAGAATTCCTCCTCTGGAGTCTTGTCCCCCGATATTTAGTGAGGACTCATGTTCTACACATGCATTGTCATGTTACATGCATCTTCCCACAGAAACATAGTCAACTCCTAGTCATGTATCATATCCCTGATAGAACCAGTGATGGATTGATTTTTTCTCTCTGCAACCCCATTCTATTGAGGTTTATATGCTATTGTCATCTCCCTCTTAATCCCTGCCTCTGTGCATAAATCCTTGATGTCATTAGAGGTGTACTCTCCCCCATTATCTGAAATCAAGACCTTGATATTCTTACCTGTTTGGTTCTCCACATGAGCTATAAATCCCTGAAACCAACTGAAGACCTAATCCTTGGTCTTCATAAATAAGATCCAGGTTTTCATGGAAAAATCATCAGTAAACATCACATAATATGACGATTCATGTAATTATGCTACTAACATTGGCCCACTCACATATGAATGGATAATATCCAATATCCCCTTGGACCTACTCTCACTGCTAGGAAAAGTAGCCTTATCATTATTTCCAAGTGTACATGCTCTGCACACTCCCTACTGCTCAATACTGAATTCTAGAATACTTGTAACAATCCCCCTTATAATCAACAAATACCTATAGTGTAGGTGTCTCGACCTCTTGTGCCACAACTCACATAGGTTGTCACTGTCGTGTACCAAATCCTAAACAAGATTTCCTTGCAACTTGCACAAAGTGCCTTCTCTAACCCTAACGGCCACTATGTTATACATGCTAACTTTCTCTAGATGTATGAGTATCTTCCCTATTTGAAAAGCAATGGAAAAACCCTTGTCCTATATAACTAAGAGTGAAAGCAAATTATTCTTCAAACCTGATACATAAAGAACATCTTAGGAATCTAACAACCTCCTCAATCGAGTTGGAAAGTAATTATTCCCTCTTCCTTCACTGCATACTTGGCATCATCACCAAGCTGCACATGAATATCTAAGTCACTCCCTATAAGACTACTAAATAGCTCATGTGCTTCTGTCATATGATGAGATGTACCAATTTCCAAGAACTAAGCACTCCTTGCACCTATGTTGGCAGAAAGGAAAGAAAGTAGTGAGTATTCATTCTCAAACTTTGTTGCAAACCCATCAAGTTGCATCTCTATTGATTTTGTTGTTTGCATATTTCCTTTACCCTTCTTCTTCTCAGGACACTAATAAGCATAGTTTCCATTCTTATGACATGAGAAGCACTTGATTTTACACATGTCATTCTTCTTCCCTGGTTGTGATGATCCTCCATCACTATTACCCTTCTTTCTATAACTCTTTCATTTTCCCTTCTTCACCTTACTAACAAGATCCAAGTTCTCCTCACTACCTCTTTTCTTGTTGCTCTTAGACTCCTCCCGAGTCTCTTCCTTGATGCAATCATCCCAAAGTCTATGCCAATTTGGGAGATTTTTCTAAGCACAAACTCCTTTGAAAAACAATTCCCAAGACTTGGAAGACCATTCAATGCCACATTCACAAGCTCTACATCCTATGTTTTCTCCCCTATGGTTGCAATATGATCACACACCTATGTGATCCTCACGAGATAGTTGGTAACATTATTAGATCTAGACATCTACATTGATATGAGTTTATTCCTTAAGACCATCTTCCTATTCATGTTCTTGCTCTGGAATAAAATTTCCAAGGCATTAAACATATCTTTTTCCATATTCTTCTCGGTCATGTGAGGGATTAGATGATCCTTCACAGAATCCAGGAGGACCCTCTCTACTTTGATCTCCTTCTTGTTGCGAGCTTCTAAAGTTGTCAGATATGTCGGTGGAGTAACTACTTTATCCACTAACTCCCAAAGGTCATACTCCTTCAATGCCAAAGTTACTCTTTCTTGCCAATATAGGAAGTTGGATGCTCCATCCAATATGCCTTCAACTCTCAACGTTGTTGTTTCCATGCCTAAGACTTGATAATATGCCTTGGAAAATAACCTGTTGTTGAAAACTACCCCTGTATTGACCTGTATGGATTTGTATGTGACTGTGATCACTAGAGCTCGTGTATGTATGCACCTATGCTCACTGCAACCCATATATGTACACGACTGTCACCTCAAAAACTCGCGTATGTACGTGAATTTCACCACCACAACCTATGTATGTACACAACTTTTCTTTCTGTGGCCCTCGTACACCTTAGTAAACCTGCAAAAACCTAGTTTTGCCTCAGTACGACTGTTTCCCAAAAATTCGTCCTTCGATTTACGCTTGATAGTTATGGATGTGCTATGGATATGAGATCCAGATTCCCCTCAAAGCATGTGCTTTGATACCATGTTGAAATTTCCTTACTCCAACACCTAGGTACTTTTTTATCTAGTGATTTCCTTACTGCAATTAGATTAGCAGCTCACAAAACAAAAATACACTATTGAAATATTCAACTTTAAACATGCAGTGGAAGAAAAAATTGGAAACTAAATCATGCACACATAAACACCAATATTTTGGGATAGATACCCCTGGAAAAACCATGGAGGGAAAACCAATGCTGAGAATGTTTTTATTATGCTAAAATCAGGGTTCCTATAATAGGGATAATGGCCCACTGAGAGAAATACAACTGCAAACAAACCTCACAAAGTCTGGTCTGTTGTACGACCCATAATTGCATACTTTTTGAGGTGTAAGCACATTTCCTTCAAAAAACC
>ML779927.1:862154-880714 GCA_009831015.1 Picea engelmannii | reverse complement strand
ATATATATATGAAGAGAATATCCATTAAAATGATTTTTATTAATATGTTCTTTGAGATTAATTATATAAGAAGAATAGAACTTGGATTTTTATTGAATTGCCCACAAATAAAAAGGTAATCTCACAGATAAGACTTTGGCTATTAATCTCATTAATATATAATCTTTCAAGAAACTAAAAAACACTTCATACCAAATTTAGTGCGATTCATCATCATGAAAAAATATTTGTGAAGAGAATAATCATTAAAATGAGTTTTATTAATGTGAATTTAATATTATTAAAATTTTGATTTTTTTTTATGTGAATTTAATATTATTAAAATTTTGCATTTTTTCCAAATTTAGTGCGATTCATCATGAAAAAATATTTGTGAAGAGAATAATCATTAAAATGAGTTTTATTAATGTGAATTTAATATTATTAAAATTTTGATTTTTTTTATGCGAATTTAATATTATTAAAATTTTACATTTTTTAATATGATATAGGGATTTTGTAATTAATAAATTAAATTTGTTGATAAAAGTTGTTAAAATTTTCACTATTTTATTACTTTTTTATGAATAAATATTTTAAATTGTTAATATATTAAATTAATTAAAATTAATTTTTTTTAATTGTCATTATTGTTAGATTCGTTGGGTAACTCATTTGGTTGGATTCCTTGCTACCAAGCCATTGGTCCTATGGCTTGGTCGTGGATTCAATTCTCTAGATTTGTCGAGGTTAAACACATCGCTTCGTGACCAATCGAATGTGTCCTTTCGGGTGGACTATCGATGACCTTATTACAAGAAAAAAATCGTCATTATTATTATTCAAATTTTTACATCTGATTGCAAGAATTGCATTAAAGATGAAATCCACTTTTGATTTTTTTTTTTTTTCACCAATCTTCCTTATTTAAGTTTGTCAGAGCAATTCTCAATTTCAATAGCATTCCTATTTAAATTTCTCAAGGCAATTCTCAATTTCAATAGCATCCCTAAATTTCCTTTTGGAAAAGTAGTCAATTTTAACTACAACCTTAGGCTCTTCCATGCATATGTGATTTTTTTTGTCTTGTTGGAGTGTACAACCAAGTAAGAGAAGCAAACACTGCTATGATTAATACCATCCACGTGTTCTTTAATCCTTACACAAATGGAAAAGTCAATCAATATTTTATCATATGAACAAGAAGTCATGTAGACCTCCTTATGATGCATGGTATCAATGGGGTCCTTAACTAATTTAAGTGATCTTCTAATGGTAATGACGGCCTTGAAAGTAGCATCAATATTCTTTTTTTTTTATTCCTTTGCAAATTATTAATAATACCCGCTCTGTAGAGCAAGAAGAAATTGGAAACTTCACGAAAATTGGTCTAATCTCATTACAAAGTTCTCAACCAACATTTTGAAAACCCAAAATAACTTGATGTTCTTTGTAACTATTTTCTTTAAAGACATTAAGGAAATGGGATTTATCTTTCTCCAAAGTTTGATTATGAGAAATTCTTAAGGCTWTGGTGGATAAGATGTTGAGGAACCCATCCTTTGGGCTAGATGGTACAGGGTCTTACATGCACGGATTACTCAATGTGAGTCTTTTTTTTAAACACTTGATATCACAAATATACAACATGTGTTTTTTTGTTTTTTTTTTTTGGGTTAAAACATTTATGAAAGTAAGACCATCATTCTCTTCAATCTCCATAGTGAATAGTATATGCTTAGATTTGTTGTTAAGATGATCCAAAAAATTATCAAGATTTCCCTAACCATGAGGCCCAATAACATAAATCTTACCTAAAWWTTTTATCAATTAAGTCTTACTCAAAAAATTTATCAATTAATTTTTYTTGAAAGAATAATGATTCAGGTGGATCTCGGTGGCCAACCACCTTTTCCATTGAATCAACATTTCGAGCCTATGGTTTTGATAAACTATGATATCCACCCTTTTGATGGGAATGGAATGTAATACCATCTTCATTTATTAATTACAAACATAATGTAATGATTTCCTAGTGGTCTTATGTACATGCCTGCAACATAGCATTAATGCACCATATCACATTAGAACTTCGTAGTTAAGCTCACTCGAGATAGAGTGGTATTGGGATGGGTGACCACTCGTGAAGTCCTAGTGTTTTACATGCCTATGGCATTTTATAAACTTAGATTAATTTATCCCACATGCATCATGGGAATTGTTCTCCTCTCACTCTCTCATATATAATTGAGGTGAAGGAGACCCTTTAAGCATGCAATGGAGTGTGATGCAAAACTTGTTGTGAATGAAGCATAGCCAACATCTATTTTTTTCAGAGATAAGCTACCCCATTGTGTTGGTTTGTGTTCTACAGTTTTTTTCTCTTTTATTCAATAACAGAAGTTGGGTTTCACTATATTTCTGTGTTTTTTGCAATATATTTGTGTATTTCCTTGTTATATCTTTGTTATATTTATGTCTTCATGTTGTTATCAAAATAATCTGGATCAGTGGTATCAAAGCAGTCTGCTCCTTGTCATTTCTCAGAGCGAGTCCTCGACAAGGTCAGGGTATAGAGATTTGGGTCTCGACCTAGTTTCACTTGAGGAAAACCTCCCTCGCTAGCCCAAGTGACCTCCCATGGCAGAAGAAAAGAGAGATGATAGAGCAGGAGATCCTTTCAAGACGTTGCTCGAGGAATCCCTTGTGTGACAGAGGAATGAGATGATGGAAAACTTCACTCATATCCTTCGAAGGATACCGATGGCTATGAGTGAGACATCTTCAACAAGCATCCATTTCGAAGGTGCGACACCCTTCAAGGTACAAGTCAATTTTTATATCCCCTTATTTGGAGGCCAGATAGATGCAGATGCTCAAGAAAAATGGTTGAATCTGCTAGAAGGTTATTACTCCGTCAAAAAAATTTCCGACATTGAAAATATCAGCTTCGCACTCCTTAAATCCCTTCCCCATGTTAGATCTTGGTGGGAAGGTCACTAGGAGAGGTACACCGCGAATGAATCTACAACATTCAAGAGATAACCCACTTGGGAAACCTTTGTAGATTCCCTAAAGGAGGAGTTCTACCATGTCGAAAACTATGATGACCAGTACATGAGATGGATGACTCTGCGTCAGAAAGGAGATCAAACGGTGTCAGGGTACACTAACATTTTTCACACCTTACGCTCAAAGTTGGGTATCAAAGACTCTGAGCGACACCTAGTTTTGAAGTATCGCAGTGGTCTGCATAGGTACATCCAAACAGAGATGGATTTCTTGGAAATATCCTCACTGGGAGCTTCTTATCGATATGTAGTCAAAATTGAGTAGAAATTCAAACAGCAGAGAAAGCGGGGGTTAGGGTCTTCAAATCCGCAATAGTCAAAGTATGTTAAAGACGACCCTAACTCACATAACAGCCAACCTCAAGACAATCATTCCAAGCCATGGGAAAATAAGGGTAACGAAAATACGAAGAAGGACACTGGAAAGTGGTCCGACTTCCACAAAATCCCTTGGCACAATACCAATGGATGTCACTCCAAATAATCATTGGTAGTCGAGCTCAAAGAAATAGATCCAAGCCCCAACTCAAACTTTGATTAAGAAAATAATAAAAGGAGAAATATCATTGATGCAGAACCCACTGCTATTGTCACGAACACAACAATCCAACTTGAAGAACCAGAGAATCCTAAGGAGGGGGAGCACCTCTTCCATTCACAAATGTGGGTGAGGGGGACCCCACTGCATTTCATTATTGATAGCGGAAGCCAAAATAACCTCATCTCAATAGAGGTCGCCAAGCAGTTGGATTTGCTAACAAAACCACACCCACGTCCATACAACATCGGGTGGCTTTGCCATGGATGAGATCTTCGTTCCAGCCAACAGTGTCGCCTGTCCTATGGTATCAATCCCTTCAAGGATGAGGTATTGTATGGTGTGCCCCATTGGAAGTATATGATGTTCTATTAGGCCAACCATATATCTGGAAGTGGCATGCTATTTAGGAGTCTCGACCCCGTAGTGTCATTGTTACTCTGGGGGGTCATCTCTACAAGGTACCAGAGGTAATTCCAACTATTGTCCCACCATAACAGTGCCACAAATTTATCTCTCATACTGCAAAGTTTAGCCTCTTCACGATCTGGTCAGAAGGTGAACACAAGGACACTACTACCACTACAGCCTATGCCCAAGACCTTTTTATCCAGCAGAAGCAGATCAACAAGATTGTAGAAGAGCACAAAGATATTCTTACTACACCTACGGGGATGCCTCCACACTGCCTAGTCAAGAAAAGTTATAACATATCCCTTCATTCTCTTCATGTTGCATCACGGATAGAGTCCTCCCACACTCAGGTATATCATATAACTAGATTGGTTGAACAGATCCAACCCCTCCAGCAACAAGTTCATGACAGCCTTCAACAAGCTAAGCAAGACAACTTCTTCAGCAAGGTAAGCATCTCACCAAGGTTCAAATTCAGCAAAAGCTTCCCTGTGAACTTAATGCAATGGGGACCATTTCTTCCTAAGGGGGGAGGAATGATCCAGGTGAATCTTGGTCGCCAACCACCTTTTCCACTGAATCAACATTTTGAGCCTATGGTTTTGATAAACCATGATATTCACCCTTTTGATGGGGAATGGAATGTAATACCATCTTCATTGGTTAATTACAGATATAATGTAATGATTTCCTAGTGGTCTTATGTATATGCCTACAACATAGCATTAATGCACCATATCCCATTAGAACTCTGTAGTTAAGCACGCTCGGGCTAGAGTGGTATTGGGATGGGTGACCACCTGGGAAGTCCTAGTGTTTTACATGCTGACATTTTATAAACTTAGATTAATTTATCCCACATGCATCATGGGAATTGTTCTCCTCTCACTATCTCATATATAATTGAGGTGAAGAAGACCCTTTAAGCATGCAATGGAGTGTGATGTAAATCTTGTTGTGAAAGAAGCATAGCCGACATCTCTTTCTTTTCAGAGATAAGCTACCCCATTCTGCCAGGTTTTGTTCTACAGTGTTTTTCTCTTTTATTCATTAATAGAAGTTGGGTTTCACTATATTTCTATGTTTTTTTCAATATATTTGTGTATTTCCTTGTTATATCTCTGTTATATTTATGTCTTCATGTTGTTCTCAAAATAATCTGGATAAAATAAGATAAGGGAAATTCTTCAAAAGACTCCATGAACAAGTATCCACATTAGGGGAAGTCACCAACCTAGTGTAACACCAATGGCTTATGCATGTATCTCCCCTTCGAAACTACAAAATGTTGATTTTAAGCATAATTCCACCAGCTTCGTTGTTTATTGTCCCATAACCGTGTTGATGGTGTTAATGGCTTCATCAATAGGAATCATGGTAAAGAGTGCAACAATGTTAAAACTCACCATATATTGGATGGAGCTCTAGCTAGGGTTTATGGTCGCGACCACAGGTAGCTATGGTTTTCGAAAATGCACTGAACAAGGATTTCGTAGGAAGTTGGGTTTTCATGAACGTCTTCCTCCTCCTCACAATTTGTTTATCATCATGTCTAGTCTGAGGTGTTGAAGCATTGGATGGCAGTTGGATGACACTGTATCCATTTTCATTCTCATAATCCTCCTCCATTGATCATAACGCCCTAGATGCATCCTAGAGTGCAGAGATAGATATATAATGCAGAAGGGAGAAGAGTCACCATATCCAAGGGGAGAGAAGTAGCTAGATCTATAATTAAGGATGGAAAAATGTGCATTGGGTCTCATGGTGCTTGACTGCAAATTTCTAGGCTTCGTTTCCAGTGATAGCTCTATTTTTAGTTGATATTGGTGGTTTCACAACTTGGTTCCCTACTCATTGGTGGACTTAGTTCATTTTCCCTCAAGATGGGGTCCTTCAATGGTGTATGATTTCTCTATTGGTCTGAGACACCTTTACATCCTCATGAACTCCTAGAAGACATGATCCGGAATGGACTTTATGCCATTCCCTTGGGTAGCCAGAAAATTATTAGTTGATACGTCCTTACTAAATCTGTGAGACCTGCATTGTCATCCTATATTGAAAAAACAAATGGAGAAAATGATCAAAAACCCTAACCAATGACATCCAAAGAGTACTAGTGAAATGAAACAAGTCAAGGTCACTTACCAAAAGCCTTTTTTCCAATAGAATACAATTTCTCATTGGCATCAACATCATCATGTGATGGTTGTGCAAATCTTGGTGTCATGGACCGGGTGAGTCTGCCTCCACAAGTTGGTTAACCATGTTACTCGAACTGTTGGTTAACATCTTGTGGTCGAAAGGTGATATGGTTTGAAGAATGGAGGGAGATATTCAACTCATGGACTATTCTAAAGATTCCTTACTCGAAGATGGTTTTTTTGCTAATCACCCTAGTATCGCTACATTGGTGGAAAGGATCTAGGACACCTTAGGGGTTAAAGGGGGACAATATAGTGAAAAATCCAAACATATGGTAAGCAGTTCAATTGATAACTCGAGGGAGATATTGTGTCTCTAGCATGTGATGCCTTTTTGCAAGCATGTGATCAAGATTATCATTGTCCTTTGGAGGACGACCAACGGATTCCTTTGCAAGGAGAGTACAACTCAATTGTGTGAAGCGTAAATACATCTAGCTTCAAGTTCTTGGAAGGAGTAATCCCTGACACTACAAAGAACTCTCTATACTCGGATTTTTTGTTTCCTAAGCTAGATGATGGAAGGATAGGGTTTCAGAGGTGGGAGATGGCAGTTTTATACATGGGAAATTAGAATTATATCATTTTCAAGGATAAACAAGGGTGAAGGAGGTGAAGGGATAAAAGCGGCGGAAGGTGGAGAAGAATCGGTGGAGTGAGGTTTCCTTGGTGGTCGATGTAGACATGGGTGTAAACTAGATACATTATTTGGTAAGAAATACTTTGATAGGGAAATTCATGGGTCGAAGGGTGACTTTGGAACAGCTTGGAAGTTGGATTAAACAAGCATGGGTTCCCATTTTTTTGTTACAATCTATCCTTTCACGTTCTCTCTCTTGGAGGGTTGGGGTTCTTATTTAATTTTAAGGTAGAAGCTCTATTTAATTATGAAAGGAGCATGGTTCACAAATAGTTATTTCCTATCCATGAAGCCACGGCATACTTTATTTGATTTCGAAGACGAGTTTATGGAAAAAAATCTAGTCTGGGTGAAGTTTCTTGCCTTACCCATGGAGCTCTAGAAAATACAAGCCCTTACAGTGATTGGGAATTTGCTTGGTAAGACATTTCTGATTGATGATATCTTTGTTATTAGTAATGTCAGGTCGGTGGCGAGATTGCTAGTTGAGATAGATGTCGGTCTTGGTTTTTATGAGTCAGTGGATTTTGTAATGGGTGGTCAAAAATATTCCTAGATTATCAATTATTAAAACATCTTGTTATCACCCAATCTATCACCCTTGTGCAAATCCTATCACAAACTGCAAGACAAGTGCAACCTTTGAAACTACTTTCCGCTATCACCTTAGCAATTACTTTCCTCATTTTAGTGAAGGATGATATCCAACATAAGGGAAGCTTCCCTAGCAACCTCAAGGAATCCTGTAGCAAGATTCGATCGAGTCTATGAACTCCTATCTCGATTACTCTATTATACCATTACTTAGATCAAGGTTGTCAAGTTAATAGCAAGGTGGTTTAATGAAATAGATTTCATATTTGTAAGTATGAAGTTTCTTGAACAATCAATGATACTAACTAAGTCAAAACGAATCAAAACAATGCCCCAAACACTACAAATCAATAATAAAGCTATGGTTGTCATAAAACTTGTATTTAAAGATGATTACTTCATAAATTTACCAAATTACAACAACATAAATAAAATAGTCCTTAAGACAATAAACATGTAATGAAAGAGGGTTACAAATGCAAGCTTAAACTGGGGTTTTGGCAACAAATGCTTGTTTAAATTTAA
Source organism: Picea engelmannii (assembly GCA_009831015.1). Taxonomy (NCBI): domain Eukaryota; kingdom Viridiplantae; phylum Streptophyta; class Pinopsida; order Pinales; family Pinaceae; genus Picea; species Picea engelmannii. Next base: position 872,746 of record ML779927.1, on the reverse strand, counting down.
ATGGCATGAATTAACCCTAAGATATCCAAGATGTAAAACCTAAGGAGGCTAAAAATCATAACAGTGATGCAATAAATTATTTCAAGGTATATTCCAAGGTGAAATATGCCACTTAAACCCTAGAGGTCAACCTAGGAAATGTTGGAAGTTGAGGGTGAATCCTAATCTAACCATAAAATTGACAGACAAGGGAAAATAAAGTTTAAGGTCACTTGCAAGAGAAAGAGACTAGTGTCTCCTAGTTTCCTTGGGCATATGGAAGCAAAGATGCACTTTCTTGGAGAGAAAAGGTAAGAAAGAAACCTAAGAATTAAACCCTAGGGTAGTCCACTACAAACCCTAGGTATCGATTCTTTAGAATGGAAAATCAAGGTAGTCCACTACAAACCCTAAGAGGTTGTCTTATGTCTTCTAGCAACCTTTAGGAAGAGATATAAATGGATCTTGGGTAAAACCCTAGGGTAGTCCACTACAAAACATATGACTTTAAACTACAAGAATAGTACTAGGGTAGTGCACTACAAATCCTAGAAATATTGTTATGTCCTTTAACAGGATTCAACAAGATGATTACAAGGGAAGGTAGTCCAGTACAAACCTTCCCAGGGTTTCAAGACAAGGTTTATTCAAGAAAAAACAAGATGGAATGAAATATTACCACTTTGATAAGACATTCACCTAATACATCAAGAAATAAACCATCAAATACTTAGAAAGAGCATTTACTAGGTAAATCAATGAGCATCCAAGAAACCCTAACCATGAAAGCATCCAAAAAACTTGAAAAGCATCCACAAGATCATCTCCAACACAAGGTGCATAAGTCATATGTAGTGAAAGAGAAAGATGGAAGACAAGTGTGGTGATGATTCTCCACAAGTTGAGTTATGATTTACAAAATGGTGTGATCCCTCTATATATATGAGGTAACCAAGCACTATATCCCTCTAAGAAGCCCCTAAAACATGAAAGTCAATGATATAAGGTGGATAGGTCTTTGCCAACCCCAAAAAATGCCTATGAAATAAAGATACAATGCTAAAACATCAAAATGTCCTCCTAAAAGCCACACATGTGAGTGTAAGAGGTTCCAAGGAGGTGATTTCATCCTCTAAAGGGGTACAAGATCCTTTAAAAGTCATGTCTCTCCCCAAAAGGTGCAAATTACCTCAAAATTCATGCATCCTCCTCAAGAAGGTCACACCCACTCATCCAAAGGTGTCAATTCATCATCATAAATGCTAGGTCGGCTCAAGAAAGCATCAAATGACCCTCAAGCATGATGTCATCCTCTAGATATGTAGAGTCCAAGATGAATGTGACAATGTCATCAAAGAGGAGGATTCCATCACCTCTCCAAAGAGGTACTCCATCATCATCACATGCCACATCATCAATCCAAGTCATAGTGTCCTCAAAGGTTGCATGACATCATCAGGGGGCTCCATGTAATGTCCCAAAATTATAACAAAAAAAAATCCATAAATTACCCAATTAATTAACCAATAATTCATAATTAAGGAAACCCTAATGAAATTTAATCAAATCATAAAAGAGGTGAGGAAATTACCTGTGTTGAAGAACCCAACTTACCTGCAACCTGGTGACTTCATACACATATCCATACCTTGATTCTTGACCTGGAAAACCAAAACACAAAGTGGGGGATGACTCTCCACCCAACCGTAGACCTCGCTACCTTAATCTTTAATAGTAGGTCACCCCCCCCCCTGCCCTCAATCAACTATTATGCCAGTGAATCCTTAGCCTTTCCCTCTCTATAGCTCAGCCAAAAGAGAGATATGTGTGTTTCTCTTTCCTTCCCTCCTTATATAGAATCCTAGAACTCAATCCATGGGATTCACTTGAATTATTTATTATATTTTTTAGGATTTTCCATATATTGTCATTACTTATTTTACCATTGCTCCGATTGTTTGTTTTTAAGTACTTTTTATAATTTATTATTATTATTGACTTATGTATTTAATAATTTAATAATACCAAGATGGGGATGATCCTGGGTTTTTTTTTCCACAGGCAAAAAAATAAAAAATAAATAAATAAATAAGGCATAATTTTATTCATCCGAAGAGACAAAATTGAATTTGTATGTTCTTTTAAGCTCGGCTCATCTAGATATGATCAGATGATACATGTCGAAGATGATTGAGAAACCTCCAATGAGGTATTATAGATCCAAAAGAAAATCCTTAAACCTAAATACATCATTGATTCTTGACCATGTAGTTCATTTAAAGTTTTGATCCCATAGGATCATTCTTCTTCAAAATACATAAATAATAGTACACCAGAGAAAAGTTAAAATATATCAGGCCTATATAATGACAAATAAAATCATAACAGAGACTCATAGCAGTCCGCACAAAAGATCAGTTTTGTTGTATGTTGCCCTTTGCAAAGGGTCTATGGTAATATGCATAGACGTCTTTGCCCGCCAACTCGATAATATGCCAGCTGCCAAAAGGAATGTGAAGCTCATCTTTCGACAGAGAATTTGCTAATTGATTGTGTCCCATGTATACATGAGAGATAGAAAAAGATTCAAAAGAGTCTAGACCTCTGAAAACCTTCTCCAAGATGGGAATGATCCCATTAAGATCATTATTTTTATTATTATTTAATAATACAACCAAAATTATCCTTTTTAGAAAAATAATTGTATTTCCTTATTATTATTTTATTTAATTAAATAATAATAATAAGGTGGGGTATGACATACTCCCCTCCTTCAAGGAAATTCATCATGAAACTACTTCGATTATGTTATTGATAGAATTTTAATTAGCTCACGATATCTTCCACAACACCATTTGTTAGCTCTAGCATCTTCCAAAACACCCTCTATTGGAATAGTATAAGCCACCTAAGTGACTATAGCATGCATCAAAATTCCACATCACAACAACAAGGAAGCGCAAGCATTTTCTTTTCGTCCTTCCTGACTTTAAGAACCAGACTTAAAGCCCATCGGTCTATCCAGAGCCTCAAGGATCGAGACCTCATCTTCCCAAGCAAGCATCTGGATCAGTACTCACGTACACCAAGCAGTTTGAAAGACTGACCTAAACTCCCTCCACAACTTCTAAGTAGAGCCCCAGACATCGAAGTCCCATCCTACAACACCATCGGAAAGCAACGCTCTGACCATTCTTCGTGACTTTGACATCACAACTCCAATACAAGGCATAAGAATTATTGGCATCAATAGTAGATTGAGTTGTCCCCAACCCATAAGATGTTACTTTGTAGTATTCTCCTTCATGGTTATGGGCTCCCACGAGAACATCAAATAAACCAGCCCTCTTGGCCCATAATCATGGCCCTCTCAACGCATTGGTGGATAACCCGGTATTCACCACCTCTCAACGCATTGGTGGATAACCCGGTAATCACCACCTCACAACATGCAATCATTGCATTATTCATTATATCAACATCTCAAGGAAAACATACTAACTCTTGCATGTCATCATGATAATATCACATCATTATCACGACATGTTCATGTATGTCACCATAAAATATTTCCATCAAGGACACTATCATCATAACCTCAATACATCTTTGTCAATACATATCCCATCGTAAACATGATACATAACATCATATGTAAATACCACAGGCTCTTAATATAACCTCATGAACATAATTATCAACACATAATGCATTTAGTAATAAAACACCATGGACATTCTTATCATGATTCATCAACACAATCTAGCCCCTAGCTTGCAATATCAGGAATACCTGCATATATCACATATAATGCAAGAATTATCATCAAATTATCCATCTATGGCATGGATTTACTTGGTTAAGTTTGTCAACCCAGGCTAACTCAACAAAGGATCATTAGTACTATGAGTGCTACGTGATCATCCTGATACCATTTCCTCTTATTTTAACAAGAAGGTTGGAATATTATGGAATCTGTATAATCACCCTATCAGATGTCAGGTTTCCCTATTTAATCCATTTCATACTTTCTTGAGCATGTGAGCATTTAATTCATAATAAATTTATATTTCATCTCCTACCAAAAACTCTCAATGGCTCACTTACAATTTCCACACCATCACAATGTGTATTTATACTCCAACCAAATATAGTTCAAACAATTTACAAGTGACATCAAAGTAAACAACTTAAGAATTGTCCTCATTCTGGAGTATCTTTTACCATGCAACCATAGTAAGAAAACATAGAGAATAGAAGTTACAAAACACAAGTATACTTATCTTCCATCAATGCATGTCCTTATGCACTGGCTTTGTAGGAGCAGTTTCCTCCAGGAATCCACTAAGACACCACCCTCGGGATCACTATGAGACACAGAGACAAAGGATGTCATTTCAAATATTATAGGAGATAACACACATCTTCGATGACAAGGAAACAAAGTCATAAATGAAGAACGACTTACTCACATTCCCCACCCATAATCGATCCATCACTACCTAAGTTAGCAAACTTCTATAATGGAAAATGAAACAATCACAATACTATCCAATATGTTCTCTTAAATATTACATGTTGGGGTGCTACCTAATATCCTTAACAAAATAACATAAGTGGCTTTCTTCCTAATGTGCAAGTGCACAATATATTAATAAATTAGATATGTAATTCTCTAGACAAAATGAAGATAGTGTCGCATTCATGTGGATATAAAAATCTAAGATGTAGTTGGCTTCAAGCATTTAAGCATGCTCAACTAAGACAACAATAATTATTTAGATCATATATGCATTTAACATTCTCAACTCTCGGCATCTAGTTATCATAACATAAACTTAGGAGATAGCCAGCATGTATATTACAAGAAACGAGAGCAAGCGGAATTTCTAAGAAGAAACGACAACTCATCCATCGGTATAAAGAGATATAATGTATCGATAAATCTTGAGCACACACAAACATACTCCAATCTGAAAGATCAGTTGTCTCTTGTTATAAAGCCACTCAATTTGATAAATTATCTAGAAATGTCTTCAATTACTACAACTTCCATACCATCATGTTTCCACTTTCTATCTTATGTCATTACAACATTATGCAAGAAGGTATCGGTGCTAATCTTGATCAAAAATATCATACTCGGATATTGATCGAGGGTTTTTTAGCCTAAGTGGCATTGTGAAAATCATTGAAACAAAATACTAGCAACCTAGACTATCTGTCGAATATTTGCAAACAATCCTAAATATTACAATAAAATCATTTATTCAAGCTATTTTATTCCCTTCTTCAGGATGCGACATCCTCGGAGCATGACAACCTCGTAACCATTAATTACTACAATTCAGCAATCTCTTGAGTCCATTTTATATATTCTCAACCATCATTGGTTTTATATCAATAAAATTAGTTATGTAATATCATTTTAACTTTGATCTTTCTATGATGCTCATAAACGTGAAAATCATAGTTATGATACAATATGGAGCTATAGTTATTTCAATGAATCTTTATAGAGAAAATATTATGATGTGTAGGTGATTTTATTAACATATCCCATCAACAAGTCTAATTCTTTCAAGCTTTGGACCACATTTACTAGTAACTCCTAGTAATTAAAACTATCAATAATTAGGGCATAAAGTTGCTACACAAACTATCATTTCCACAATGCACACGTTTTCAAATAAGTAGAGCAAATAAATTGTACTAGTAACAGGAATCAATCCACCACCAAATGAGTCAATCGATCGCACCCATGTTCATCCTAAAATGATCAACAAAGTTTTAACTTAAAGGATTACAATTGTTTTTCAAGCTTTGTATTATCCTAATCCAATAACAAATCTATACTTTGAAAGGTATTGATGATGATGGTAGAAACCCTAGGGATTGAACTTTGATGCATGGGGTTGTACCTAGAAGTTGTGGAGGGATTTTAGGTCAGCCTTTCAAGTTGCTCGGTGTATGTGAGTACCGATCCAGATACCTACTTAGGGAAATGAGGTCTCGAACCTTGAGGATTTGGATAGACCAGTAGGCTTTAAGGTTGGTTTGAAAGTCGAGAAGTATGACTAGAGAGTACTCGTGCCTCCCCAATGTTGTGATGTGGACTTTTGATGCCTATTGTAGTCACTTGGGTGGCTTATATTAGTCCAGCAAAGGGTGTTGTGGAAGATGTTGGAGCTAAAAGAGGGCGTTGTGGAGGATATGGTGAGCTAATTAAAATTCTATTAGTAACACAATCAAAGTAACTTCAAGATGAAGTTCCTTGAAGGAGGGGAGTATGTAATGTCACAAAATTCTAACAAATATTAATCCATAAATTACCCAAGTAATTAACCAATAATTCTTAATTAAGAAAACCCTGATGAAATTTAATCAACTCGCAAAAGAGGTGAGGAACTTGCATGTGTTGAAGAACCCAACTTACCTACAACCATGTGACTTCATAAATGCATCCATACCTTGATTCTTGACCTGGAGAATTGTAACACAAAGTGGGAGATGACTCTCCACCCAACCATAGACCTTGTTACCTTAATCTTTAGTAACAGGTCACCCCTGAGCCCTCAATCAACTACTATGTCAATGAATCCTTATTTTTTCCCTCTCTATAGCTCAGCCAAAAGAGAGATGTGTTTTTCTCTTTTCTTCCCTCCTTATATAGAATCCCATAACTCAGTCCCTAGGATTCACTTGAATTATTTATTATATTTTTAGGGTTTTCCATAGATTGTCATTGCTTGTTTTACCATTACCTTGATTATTTGTTTTTAAGTATTTTTTATACTTTATTGTTATTATTATTTACTTATGTAAATATTCATTTAATAATACCAAGATGGAGATGATCGTTAGGATAATTATTATTATTTAATAATAATACGATAATGATCATTTTTAGGATAATGATTATACTTCCTTATTATTATTATTATTTGTTTAATAATTATTATCCTAATGGGGTCATCCCCATCTTGGTATTATTAAACAAATAAATACATAAGTAAATAATAATAATAAAGTATAAAAGTACTTAAAAAAAAAAAATCGGGGTAGTAGTAAAATAAGTAAGGCATTCTATGGAAAACCATAAAAATATAATAAATAATTCAAGTGAATCTTAGGGATTGAGTTCTGGGATTAAAATACTCGAGGTAGAACTTTGTATTATATGACAGTGAGGACGTGGATGGAAGATATCTTGTTTCCCAACAAGAAACATTGATTACTCATCATCAATTGACATGTTTCTAAGGAGTGCATGTCTGCCACACATGTCAATGTTGAGAATGATACATGTAGGCATCAAGAGTGATCTGTGTCAAGGTTTTTAACCCATTTTAAAATGACTCAAATCTTTGAAATTTCAAAAATGAGTAAATGGCAGATTTTGTTTCAATTAGACAACATTTTTCTTAAAATCACGATTCCACTTTGATTCAATGACATTTGTTCCATATAACTATTTCTGAGATATTTTAGCCTATTCTAATATGACTTAAATTTCAAAATTCCAAAAACAAAAAAGCAAATTAACACATCACAGTGAATGACTAGAAAAGTTAGGTTTTTTCAGAAATTAATTAATAGACTCTAATATTTTCCAAAAAAAATATGCACCATATGGAAAATTTAAAAAAATTCTTTAATATTTTATTAACAATGCCCTCAAATAGAAAACTTTCTTCATCTAAAAACAACATATTAATCATTATACACATAACATTATTCCATGATAACCCTGGGCCTAGACCTATTCATGTTTAGTGCATAATAAATCTACTCAAATAGTTATGTATAAATATTTAGCATACCTTAATGATAATGAAGAGCATATAGATGTTATTTTTTATATAAAAATAAATAAAAATAAAAATCATAATCAATATTATGAAATAAATATTAATTCTGAAAAATGTTAATTGATATTTATTACATAATGATAAACAAATTTTATAAGTATATAAAAATTGAAAATGATTTTTTTTTCTTTATTTTATTTTGCTTTCTATTAATCTAAAATTAAATAATTCTATAATTTTATTTTATTAACCTCACTAACATACATATACTATGTTGGTACTTAAACCCTTCCACAGGTGGAAACTGCTTCACTTATCTTAACACAATATTAATACTTATACAAATGTTAATGGATAACAATATCCCATAATAACCATTGGCCAAGACATGTTTATGTTTATTACATAACATACATTAATGTCAGGCATTTACATGTTACTCTTTATCAAAAATTTCATAATCGATATCATGAAATAAATGTCATAATCGTTATCATGAAATAAATGTTAATTCATGAGAAATGGAGTATGTTCAAGAGTGGAGTAATAGGTTCCATTTGGTCGGTTCAGTGGAAAAGGAATCATGGAGGCGAACCAGGTTCCCTTCTCACAGTATTCTCCTGATCTCTTGGACCTTCTAGTCCTACCCTGGAGACCTTCTCTTGGTTGCAGGTCATCGATTATTTAAAAAATCTTTGTCACTAACCCTTTACAGTTCATTGCGCTTGTTTGTTCTGGTTTCATAGTGCATAGGGACTTTCCTACCCTGCCTCGCATTTTGTCTTCTTGTATAGTTTCCAACCTACAGGTTTTGTTTTTAATTTTGATTGGATCTGTCTTCACAGACCAGTCACTGTTACCCAGCAACCTGTCGTCCCCCCCTTTCGCTATCTTCCCTCTGGCCCGCACTCTCCTTTTTCACTGCCTTGCTTTTTAGTAGTGGGCCTGCAGTTGGTCTCCCAGCCATTATTTAAAATGGACTCACTAACAAAATTTCTGATGCAACCTTCCGATGAACTTATCTGGAAACAAGTGGGTCTATTTGATAAAGTGGACTCTCTCGAAAATAAGCTGCAGAATCTTCCCTCCAAGCCCTCCATTTCAAACAGTCCTTCCGCTCCCGTCGTTTTCCCTGTTGAACTAGCTTCTCCTTCACTGACAGAAGCCATTGCTCCGAAAAGCGCTCCTCTTGCCCCTGACAGGCCCCTCCCTGCTTCCAACTCCTCTTTAGTTCACGTTAGCGCTTGTCGTCCTACCTTCCCGGACACTCACAAAGCCCCTGCCTCCTATCATCGAGCTGCTTCCTACGGTTGCAAGGAGTGGAAATCAAACAGAAGATCTAAGCGTTTGGTCTTGGGCGACGGTGTGGGCTTAGAAGACCTTTGCAAGATGTCCACCTATGCACTGGTGGGTCATATCTCCTACAAAAGCTTGAGCACTCAACCTCTGGAGGACTGGATAAAGATTAAGTGGTTACCTCTCTTAGGATATTCACCGGAAGTCCTCTACCTCAAAAAAGGTTGGCTCTGTTTTTACGATAAGTCTCTTGAGGATGCTACTCTATTACTATCTTCATTGTGGGTTTTCAGTGGTAGCAGCCTCATGCTCAAGCGCTAGCGACTGGCCTTCAATCCAGACACTAATTTCTTTCAACTAAGACATCTTTGGGTGCTTCTCCCGGGCCTTCCACTTTGTAATCTCCTAAAATAGCACTGTCATTTTGTCAAATTTTAAGTGATAGGAAGAGGTCCAAAAAATTATTTCTAAATTTTTATAGGCTTGTTAGAGAGCCTATTTTCTGAAAATAAACTTGGAAAAAGCATTGAATTTGGTATTCTCAAGAAAAAGAGAGAATCTCAGATTTCGGTGGTTTAGGCGGGCCTGAAAAGCGCTCATTAACCACCGAAAGCAGAGCTTTCGGTAGTTAACGGGCTAAATTCGGGTCTAGTTTAACTATCGAAAGTGCCAAAACTGAAAAGCAACTAATTGTTTCATCAGGCGCCCGAATAAATGGAATAAAATAGGTGTTAGCTTTGCAGCGGGTCAAAGTCTTTAACACACCAAGTCATCAGGTCAAACAGAGCCACATCTAAGCCATGAATTATGTAAATCAAAGTGTCATCCTAGCATGCACTACAGTTCATCAATACGTCGAGAGTGGTGGCGTTTATAAACGGCTATTCCATCCACACATATCGGGATTGTGTGATATGTCCCGTAAGCAAATGAAGACAACAAACAATTGCCAGATCGTGAGCAAGAAATGCAGGATCCGAACATATCCACTGAGATGCCAGGAGCAAGGAATTATTGAAGAGATTGAGGTCTTTCACTGAAATCAAAGCTTTCAGTTCATCAAGCATGTCGAGTTTTGGAAGAGTTTGATTTTGCAGACAAAGAATGTGTGGGCAGCAAATTTGGTTGAATGATCAAGGTTCTCGATTTGTTTTTCATGAAGGACAAGGATTCGTGGAATAAAATCCGAGTCATTGCGATTCTCATGCAAATTTATTCGCTACAAATCCGTTTTTTGAAAGTTACAGGTTTCGGTGGTTAACAAGCCCAGATTTTTATCTCTTAACCACCGAAACCTGTACATGGCAGTGAGGTCATATTTTTGCACAGATTTGACTTTTTCTCAACCAAATCTTTCGAGGTTGGTTTCTAAAGATGCATAATAATTAAATACATCAGATTTAAGGTTTTATCTTGATGTATTTAATGTTTTAGAAGGTTGAAAAGGGAAAATGGTGACCTAGTTGATAAGCAAAAAAAATGTCTTTTTGCCAAAGGTGGCAAATT
>ML779927.1:812306-850873 GCA_009831015.1 Picea engelmannii | reverse complement strand
AGATCCCTGATCTAAGGAGAAGGTTCCCAACTTGTTCTAAAGATAACTCAAGAGGTTAAGCTCCTCTTAACCTATATAAACAGGCTCTATGATGGTGGAAAGGGGGAAGAATTGAAGTCATGAAATTTATGATCTTGGAGGAAACTTACAGCCAGCCAAAGGAGAGTGATCAGTGAAGCTGTTGTTATCCAGGTTGTGGAGCTTTCAGGAAAGGGTTAGACGAAGGGGACTTGATGAAGCTGTCGCATTCGCATCTACGATTGTAAGTATCGTTGTCGTTATTCTCATCAATATGACACGCTTGGCATGTTTCTTTCTAGTTTGTTTCTAATGCCACATGAACTTATCACTAGTTGATAGATCTGTTTTCAAGCTAATATCAATATAGTAGGAAGCGGTTGTATCTTTCTTTGTCCATAGGATCCAGCGAGGAGCAAAGGATCAAAGCACAACCAGGAGCGTGCAGGGACAAACGTCGATAAAAAGGTACCTCTATCATCCTTCCTTCGCATGTGTTAGTTTAGATGGATTTGAAAGGAAGTCAGTGTCCCTGTTAAGCACTTTTCTGTCTAGGGTTAAGGTCAAGCTCTAGAGGTGATCTACCTGTCCGCAGGGATATTTTCCTACAACACTCGTATCAAAGGAAAGATTTCTGGAAGCCTTAATTCCACCTTCCTAGTCCTGATTCTGAAAGAAAACAACTCACTCTCCTTCAATGACTACCGACCGATCTCCTTGTGCAACCTGATTTATAAGGTAATTTCAAAAGTTATCTCTAACCAGATCAACTCTTTTCTTGAAAGGAGTCTTTCAGCAGAACAACTGGGATTTTTGAAGAGCAGAAGAATCCAGGATGTTATTGGAGCAGCCCACGAGTGCATCCACAGCATCAAACAGAAAAATTTAAAGGCGTTGGTCATGAAGCTCGACCTCAAAAAATATTTTGACAGCATTGATTGGGAGTTTTTGAGACTAATCTTACACACAGTGGGCTTTGGAGACAAGTTTACTAATTGGATTTTGTCCTGTGTCACTGGTGCTAATTTTGTTGTGATGATCAATGGAGAGGCAACAAGTTTTTTCAAAAGTGAGAGGGGGCTCCGTCAGGAATGCCCACTCTCTCCATACCTCTTTATCTTGATAATGGAAGGCCTTAGCCTTCTCCTCTCTAAAAGCATCACCGAACACCACATTTTTGGCATAAAGGTTTCAAAGTTCATAAAGATCGTCCATCTTATGTTTGTTGACGATGTTCTCCTCATGACGAAAGTTGATCTCGCGGAGTGGTTAGTAATCCTAGAGGTGCTTTAGCTCTTCTGCTCTGTTTCGGGATTGTCCATCAATTACTCTAAATCCTCCATCCACTTATGTGGTCTAACTGATGCCGAACTTCTTCTCCTCAAAGACTCCATCCCCTTCACCTTTTTTGACCTGAGTTAAGGTTTCAGATATCTTGGATTCCAGCTGAAGCTGGGAGCCTCCTCTCCTGGTGATTGGAGTTGGCTTGTGGCAATTTTTGAAAGAAGAATTGGCTTTTGGTGTAATAAATGGCTGTCTCTGGGGGGGCGCTTTACCCTGGTAAAATCGGTGCTGGAAAGCCTTGTTGTTTTCTGGATGACTCTGGAGCGGATCCCCAATAAGATCATCATTATTCTTCGAAGACTCTCTTTTAATTTTCTGTGGAATGGCCAAGCTGGTAAGCACCGCTTTCATCTCTGCAGTTGGGTTTCACTGTCAAAACCTCGAAGGGCAGGGGGTTGGGGTCTCAATAACCTCTCCACCTTCAACACGGCCCTTCTAGCTAGTTCTTTTTGGAGAGCGGTCTCACACGACAGCATTTGGCACCAAATTATAATGGACAAATACATGGGCTCTCAACCACTTCTCAGTTGGCTTCGAAAGTCATCGTTTCTACTGAAGAGGGCTTCTCCCTTTTGGAAGGTCTTGGTTGCTTCCTCTCCGGTGATCCTTCATTGGCTCCGTTGGAAGCCAGGATCGGGTACAGCTATTTTTATTGGAAGGGACAAGATCCTTGGGCTTGAGGAACAATCGTTACTCTCTTCGACTCTGATAACACAGCTCTATTCATTAAACTTTTTATTTCTGGCACAGGTGAGAGTATCGACCGGCGTCCTCCCTCTTCCGGACATTTGGATGGGAAGTGGTGATATGTATTTAAGTGGATCGAATGCCACAGAATGGGACAACTATACCACTGCACTTAAAATTGTCGGCATCTCCCTAATTGAAGAGTCGGACTCGTTGTTGTGGGCTGGAGGGGATGCCACGGGCATCATTACGGTAAAAAACCTCTATGCAGCTCTCCTTCAACAGTGGAACCTCAACGCTGAAAGTACATGGCTTCTACAGCTCTGGAAGTGGGCGATCCCTCTTAAACTTAAACTCTTCATCTGGCTCACTGTAAAAGAGAAAATTCTCTCCTGGGATATGCTCCATCGGAGAGGCTGGGAGGGCCCTAGGATCTATCCACTTTGTAGCTGAGCTTCCGAAGACATCCACCACCTCCTTATTCATTGTGATTTTACTAAGGAGATATGGAATCGACTAATCAAGCAATTTTCTCTATCCTTTTCCTGGAACGGCGTCGCCATCTCAGATTGTTTTACTTTGTGGTCCACTCAAAAATCTGCTCCGTTTTGTTTGGCTGCCCATGTCTGCTGGCAGATTTGGATAGAACGGAACAAAGCGATTTTTGATGATCGCCCTCCTTCCTGGCTTGTTGTTGTTCAGAGAGTTTTAGCCTCTTTCTACTAGCAACCGTCTTCGGTAAAATCCTTCCCTTACAAAGCTTGTGATTTTAAGATGGCTGAAGGGTACACTTTAGCTTGCTTCAATGGAGTTGCACAGTCAAATGGCTTATGTTGTGGGGCTGGAGGCACCTTCAAAAACCATCCATCAAGGATCACAAAGTGGTTCATCAATTGTGGAGTGGGTACAAATATAAAAGCTGATCTCATGGGTTTATGGGCCTCTCTCACTCTAGCATCCTTTTGGTCTATCAATCACTTACACGTCCTTGGTTACTCGAGAGTTATTATCGACTGGATAACTCAAAAATGCAAGCTTCATTCAGTCCATATTGAATGCTGGAAGCAAAAAACGTTGGAATTGTCCAAACACTTCATCGACATCAACTTCCATCACATTTCCAGATCACACAATAGGGAGGCGGACGCTCTCTCAAAGAGGGCCCTAAATGAAGTGGTAGGGAGACTCTCGGTCTTCCACTATGAGAGAGGGAAAGAGAGCCCTATTTCCTATATTAATATCTTCGAATGATGATGGTTGTTCCTCATTATGTAGATAGTTGACAGTTTTTTAAAGTATTTTTCTTGATTCACTTTTCCAGTCTTCCCACCGCTTTGCTTGCCTTGCCTCCATCGAAGCACTGTCGTTTTTTATTGTAATGGTCCCCCACTGCTAGTGCACTGACCATGGTTCCAAGCATGCTACAGTCTGTAAATGAATTTATACCCTATATAAATTTGAGAAAAAAGTTTCTTGGAAAAAAGAGTGAATTCTTCTCGAACCTTTATTTGAGAGAGACATTCTAGTGATACGTCCCAAACGTTTAAATTATTTTGGTAAGAAAAAACATATCTACGTTACTTAAAAAAAAAAAATGAAAAATATGTTCAATTTGTATAACACAAATATTATAAAAATAAATCCATCTATTACAATTTGGATTAACTATATTTCGCTTTCCATATATATAGCTTGAGTGACTCTAATGGTTAAGAACATGTGTTTCCTCCTAAGAGATCACAAGTTCATATCCAGAGGGAATAGGGTATGTATACCTCCGTATACTTTACCAATAAAATCTTTGGGCGAAGGAGGTCTCATACACCAATTTGGTGTTTGGCTTGGCCATGACCTTAAAAATAGATTATTATTATTATTATTATTATTGATATTTTGTCTTTACAAGCATGCAGTATCCAGTATGATATTTTATCGTTTATATAATCTTTTGAAATGACATTTTGTCTCCTGATATTCATCGTACACAAGATAATCACTTTTATAATTTTTAAATTCCTGAGAGTTATGTGCATCGCAAGCAAATGAGAACGATTTGATAATCCTCAATAAGATTGTTTTTATATGATGGTGACGATTATGGTGATTATATAGTGGATAAAAAAATAAAAGAAGTGGTACAATTAGTCATGTATCATTCAAGTAATGCAATATGTAGAAGGCATAAGAAAAATATGTGGATATTTTTCAGTTAGGTTTTTTTTTGTCAGTTTTGTTAATATTACATGATAAATGGATATTACATGATAAAGGGATGAAAAGTCATCAACGTTGATCCTCCACCCAAAAAAGGAGTGCAATCAATAGTAATTGGGGCAAACAAAATCACAACACAAGGGTTGCTCGATAGTGGGAAGATTGCCCCGAAAACACTAAATTCGACGATAAATAAAATAGAAGGACAAACCCTAATTTGGTTGGCAATGGAAACAACAGTAACAGATGAACAAATGGGTACACACAAAAGAGAAACAGAGGTTACCATTGCCACAGCCACACATCCATATTGCAATTTGAATTACCTCAATCGATTGAAAATCAAATGGTAGACATTATAATGCGGGATTTATTTGTGGGTTGGGCTTGGAATTTGTGATGGGAGCCTTCCGGAAAGGCATATAGGTTTGGAATTATTTCACATTTGTCAATTCAGGGTCAATATCAATTTATGAGCAATTCATGAGAATAGAAGCCCTATGTGTCGTTCACACCATACTATAATAAATTGCCATCAATTAATGGCAATTGTAGAATCAGATCAAAGAGACAAAGTACTCAGAAATTCCAAATCATGCAGCGATTTGGACATAGAGTGATCATCTATGAGATCTGGGTTTGGATCTAGAAAATTGATATAGATTAAGTTGAATTGGTTTCCACTTGTTTCAATAACATAGATTTGTTGAAAAAAACCTCGATCCATAAACTGCGAGATTTATTTAAGGTAATCTTGTTTTCACTATAGCATTGAACATTGATCTAAAGACCTGTGAAAAGATTATGAATAATATGTTGCACTCATGTTTGAAGTACTCTTCTAAATGTCTTGAATATTATTGGAAAATCTGATCTACTTGAGGCACCAGATCTTGATTTAGATCTATAATTCCTTTCTTTATATAACTTAATTGGAGAGGCCTAGAGGCCTCGACTCTGATACCGTATGTAATGTCCCAAAATTCTAACAAAGATGAATCCATAAATTATCCAATTAATTAACCAATAATTCATAATTAAGGAAACCCTAATGAAATTTAATCAACTCATACAATAGGGGAGAAACTTACTTGTGTTAAAGATCCCAACTTACCTACAACCCAGTGACTTCATAAATGAATCCATACCTTGATTATTGACTGAACAAACCACAACACAAAGTGGGGGATGACTCTCCACCCAACCATAGACCTTGCTACCTTAATCTTTAG
Source organism: Picea engelmannii (assembly GCA_009831015.1). NCBI lineage: Eukaryota > Viridiplantae > Streptophyta > Pinopsida > Pinales > Pinaceae > Picea > Picea engelmannii. The sequence continues at coordinate 845,378 of ML779927.1, read as the reverse complement.
TAGTAGGTCACCCCCGAACCCTCAATCAACTACTATGCTAGTGAATCTTTATCCTTTCCCTCTATATAGCTCAGCCAAAAGAGAGATGTGCCAAAGAGATATATGTGATTTTATCTTTCCTTCCCTCATAAAGAATCCCAGAACTCAATCCCTAGGATTTACTTGAATTATTTATTATATTCTTAGGATTTTGTATAGATTGTCCTTACTTATTTTACCATTACCCTGATTATTTGTTTTTGTGTACTTTTTATACTTTATTAGTATTATTTACTTATGTATTTGTTCATTCAATAATACCAAGATGGGGATGGTCCCGTTAGGATAATTATTATTACCATTTAACAATAATACCAGAATGATCCTTTTTAGGATAATGATTATACTTCTTTATTATTATTATTTAATTAAATAATAATACTAATACTAATGTGGGGCGTGACACTCCAGGGGGCATGTCAAGTTGTATATGCAAATTCCTAGCTCATCAATGCAACATCTCAATTCCAGGAGGTGTCGGAAGGTGTGAGAGGGCATGCCAAATCATCAAGTGGCCCAGCGCTTATCATCAAAGCCACAATGTCATCTATACAGTATTCAATATCCAAGGTAGAAGAATCAAGATGTCCTCCATAGGACCATCTCAAGGGGTGCATCATCATCAAGCAAGGTCTCATAGAATCAGGTAAAACCAAACATTATAGATACAAGAACCATTAGAATTATAAAAAGTAAGCCACAAAATAATACAAAAGTCACGTAAGGAATTCACATTAGGTATCTTCTTCAAACTTCACACTAGCTTAAGACTTTATGCAATTTTCCAAGTTTAGGTATGGGAGGACCATCACAAGACCCTATTAGGTGTGTCGGTACCCAAGTAGAGGAGTACTTCCCAAGATACCCATCAAAGTGAACATATGAGTGAATGATACGACATAGGGCTTACTCCATGGTCATGGTGTCATTGACATGCAAGGCCATGTGTGAGGTTCGTCTCTATGAGCGCCTTTGTAGAGGGAGCGCTTGGTGCATTGAGTTACCCTTTCTTCATAATTGTTTATTTCCACCCCTATTCTTTCCTTTTGATATTCATTAATTGCTTTGCAAGACCCCTTTTATGTTTATGCATTCATTTTACTCTGATTAAATTAATTCCTTTTAATTTGATATGCATTCAATGCATTAGGACTTGGAGTGATGGTCTCGTAGCGAGGGGGTGGAGCTCAAGTTGATCTTTGGATTTTTATTTATCATTTGTAAACCATTGTGTTTTCCATTCTTTTACCAGCTACATCAACCTTGAATATTCAATCCCCTTCTTCTAATAAGGGGATGAAGATATGGACCTTTTTGGGATACATGTAACAGCCACTTCCAAAATATATGATAACGGAAGGAATTAAGATGGAAAATGTAGAGTATGGAAATGAATGGTACATTGATCCTATCAAGGCCTCCCAATAGTAGCCTTATSTATTCCCCAAGAGTGACAACACTTGACTAGTGTTAAATTTGGCAGCATTRACAGTCATTCTCCAATGAGAGGACATATTGGCCACCCTAAAGCTAGATAGGGAGATTTGGAGAATCAACAAGTCTTGTGAGGTATTGACAAAAGCCAGGAGGAACATACAACCTCTGTSAGTGAAACCAAAAGTTAGGATGAACGAGATGCAACGTGAGTCTAATGCAAAAGTCAGGGGGAATGTACAACCTCTGTGAGCATAGACAATCTAGTGCAAAAGTCAGGGGGAACGTACAACCTCTATGAGCATAGACAGACTAGTGACAAAGTCAGGGAGAACGTACAACCTCTGTGAGCCTAGTCAAGCCTTGTGAGCCATGAGAAAAAGTCAAGGCATCTAGCAAAATTTAGGTTGAATATAAAATTCCTATGAGCTAGAAACAAATGATATTCCTAATATTGCAAAGGATATAAATGTATTGATCTAGTGCATTGGCACATGTAACATTATCCACCATGAAGAGAATTTTGAATTGCCTTGTAAAGAGTTGAGTTGTAACTGAAGTCTTAAGTCTAGTTCTATTTTAGAACTAAAGTGTAATGTTGAGTTGTGACTGAAGTCTTAAGTCAAGTTCTAGTTTCGAACTAAAGTGTAATGTTGAGTTTCAAATGAAGTCTTAAGTCTAGTTCTATTTTCGAACTAAAGTGTAATGTTGAGTTGCAACTAAAGTCTTAAGTCTAGTTCTATTTTCGAACTAAAGTGTAATGTTGAGTTCTAATTGAAGTCTCAAGTCTAGTTCTATTTTCAAACTAAAGTGTAATGTTGAGTTGTAACTGAAGTCTCAAGTCTAGTTCTATTTCCAAACTAGAGTATACCAGTCTCAAGTCTAGTTCTAAGTTCGAACTAAAGTATGAAGCTGAGTTATGATTAAAGTATGAAAACAGGTTACTATTTCGAGTCTCTCCTCTTCTCCTCTTGAACCTATATAAGCAGAGGTCGACCCCTCTCTTCAACACAGTTTTGATATACAGGTTAAGGGTGAAGAAATAGAGGCACATATCAGTGATAAAGAGGCAGCACACCAAAGTAACATATCAGTGTTGTATATCAACAATAGAGGCAGCTTATCAGAGGTGTATTTCAGTAAGGTATTTGAGGTCTTTGTTAGGTCAAAGTCATCTTGGAAATCTCTTTAAGAGAAAGACATTCATGGTGGACATTTGTAAGTGATCTTACTTTATTAATGCAATAAAGGAATATCGTTTCTTGGGGTTTTCTCCCTATACAGGGTTTCCCTAGGGTATATGTGTTGTTGATGTGCATGCTTACTTATCTACATAGTTATTGATATTCGATTATGATTTGGTATTGTTGAAGTGTATTAAGTTGGAATCAAAGTGTTGAAGAAAATAAAAGAATTAATCTGCATAAGAAATCAAGCTCATAATTTAACATGGTATCAAATCTTAGGGTGTGTTAAACGTGTTGAAGTGCAGCAGTAGGTACACACAGATCCAAGATAGCTTAATTAAGTTTCCAGTGTGAATTCCTTGGCATCCTCCATTTCAGTCAGGGCCAAGGATAGGCTCGAAGGAGCTACCAACTTCAAATTTGTGTGGAAGCTCCAAATAACAAATATATTGCAAGAGCATGATCTTGAGCAGTATGTGACCACAGTGATGGAGGAACCCACAAATAATGTCGGAAGAATGGCCTTCAAGAAGAGTCAAGCAAAGGCCAAGAGAATCATCTTTGACTCAGTCAAAGACAGTATAATGCCTGCAATGACTTCGTCAATGACTGCCAAGGACTATATGGATATCTTGGTGAATCTGTATGAGAAACAGGCTCCAAGTCAGAAGAGGACACTTAAGCACAAGCTTAAGTATTTGAAGATGGAGAAAGGTGAATCAATGGCATATTTTTGTTCTAGGATAGCCTAGATCAGAGATCAGCTTTTGGTCACAGGGGTGACAGTGGACGATGATGATTTAGTGCAGGCCATTTTTTACGGTCTTCCTTCTTCATGGAAGACCTTCTTATCCAATGTAAGTGGGAGAGAGATTCAACCCACGTTTGAGAGGTTATGGCATGATTGCCTCCAGAAGGAGAGTTGCACAGCTACCAGGAGCGAGCCAACGAAATAAGAGCACTCTGGTTTAGCATCAAGATTCAAGGGAAAGAAGAAAGGCACTTTCCAAAAAGGCTCTCAGAGGAATCCAAACACCAAATGTACATTCAAAGGAAAATATATTGATACATCTAAGATTAAATGCTTTGGTTGTAATAAGTTGGGTCATTTTTCTAAAGATTGTTGGTTTAGAAATAAATATCCGAGGAAAGGGAAACATCATGCCTCAACTGCTGAGGATGATGAATCCAAAAGAAATCAGAAAATTCCTTCTAATGAGAAAGAAAATAGAAAAGAATATTACTTGGTTTTTGCCTTATCCAGTTCAATTTTCACGGGGCCGAAAACTTGGTTAGTAGATAGTGGTGCATCAAAGCACGTGATAGGGTACAAGGAGATCCTCTCATACTTCGAGACAATATTTTGCAAAGTATGTTAATCTTGGGGATGACAAATGTTACAAAATAGAGGGAGTAGGCTCTATCTCCTTCAGATTGGAAACTGGGGCTAGATTTCATGTTGATGAAGTATTATATGTTCCAGGGCTCAAGAAGAATCTACTATCAGTTGCAACCCTTGAGGATAAGGGATATTGGGTGATATTCAAGGACATGAAGGAGCTACTATGGGCTAAAGGTAGCCACTTAAGTACAGCAAAACCCATTGGAACTCGCAGTGGAGGATTGTACGTTGTGTCAGTTCAGACATTGGCTCATGATGTGACTAGATCCAGCGAGTTGTGGCACATAAGACTTGGACATCTTCATTACAAAGTTCTTCCAGATCTACAGAACATGGTATGTGGCATGCCCTCTATTTCTCTTAGTAAAAACGAAATTTGTAAGGGATGCATGCTAAGTAAAAATATAAAGAAATCATTTCCTAGTAGTGACAACAGAGCTCAGGGCATATTAGATCTAGTTCATTCTGATGTATGTGGTCCCATGTCATCTCCCTCACTCAGTGGTTGTTTGTACTATATCATTTTTGTTGATGATTACTCAAGAAAATGTTGGATATATTTTCTTAAAGCTAAAGGTGACACATTTGATAAATTCAAAGAGTATAAATCCTTTATTGAAAAGAAAACATGGAAACACAACAGAATCCTTTGAACATATAATGGAGGAGAGCTTGAATCTCTTCAGTTTGAGGATTTCTGCAAGTCAACAAGAATCAAGAGACAGTTGACCGTGCCATATAACCCTTGGCAAAATGGATTTGTTGAGAGGAAAAACAGGACAATTTGTGAGGCAGCGAAAGCAATGATGTTTGACCAGGGTCTTTCAAATTCTTTATGGGCAGAAGCTACCTCCACTGCCATGTATATTCATAACAGGTGTCCACATGTTATATTGAAGGAAAATACTCTTGAAGAGGTCTTATTAGGGATCAAACCTGAAGTAGGGCATCTAAGGATATTTGTGTGTCCTGTGTATATTCATGTCCCTAAGGAAAAGAGGACAAAGATGGAACCCTCAAGCAAGAAATGGGTTTTTATGGGGTACAATGAGAACTCCAAGGCTTACATGATTTATGTACCAGGTCAGAAGAAAATAGAGGTAAGCATAGATGTGAATTTCCATGAGGAAGTCACATTTAATAAATCCAAAGAGCTTTAGCAGGAATCAGAAGCAATTCAACCAGCTTCACCCTCTTCTGAAAATGAAGAGTCAGATGATCACAGGGAGGAACCTCGTGAAGGGCCAGGTAATGAGCCCCTAGAACCTATTGAAGTGTTAGAAATAACTCTTGAAGAACCTCCAGCCTATAATTCTTAAACCTGCAAAGTAAAGCAATGCATATAGATTCTTAAGCAAGACAGAAATTAATCAATGGCTCATACATAGAGTACACAGAGATTTTATACCGGAAACCCTCAACCGGGAAAACCTTTCTTATATTCATATATCGAATTTTACCATTCACCATACAATATATACAATGTTTTTAGGTATTTCGTATATACCAAAACCTTAATCCCTTAATCCGGGATTAATTTACAAAACCGCTAAAAATAGCAAAATCCAGGATTAATTTGCAAAATCCGCTAAAACTAGTGCGATGGATCGTCAGACGCAGTTGTCATATATGACGTGCCCACACACACACACATGCAAAGAATATAACACATACCCAACACAGCCAAAAGGAAGTTTGGGTGGCTTAAAGAAATAGTGTAGGAAGCAGAAAAGATAGATGCTCCCAAAGGAACTTTTAGGGAAAGGAAGAGGCATCATAGGTTTGGAGGCTATGTTGCACTGATGAGAAGCATTAGTGATGTCGAACCTTCTTTATTTGAAGAAGCAGATATATTACAAGTATGAAAGGATTCCATGCTTGAGGAATACATGTCTATTATAAAGAACAGTGTTTGGGACATTGTGTCGAGGCCAAAAGACAAATTAGTGGTTTCTTCCAAATGGATCTATAAGATCAAACATGCAGCTGATGGAAGTGTGGAAAAGTTCAAAGCAAGATTTGTAGTCTAAGGCTTCACTCATAAAGAAGGAATCGACTATGAAGAGACTTTTTCTCATGTATCCAGGTATACCTCCATTCGAACTATTATTTCTTTAGCTCTCGTTCATGGTTGGAAGCTACATTAGATGGATGTAAAAACAACATTCTTGAATGGAAAGATTGAACAGGAGTTCTTTGTGGAACAACCAGATGGTTTTGTACTTCATAACAAAGGCACTCGTGTATGAAAGCTAAGGAAGGCCTTGTATGGTCTTAAGCAGGCTCCCAGAGTTTGGTATGACAGGATTGATGTCTTTCTTAAAAGCCTGGGATTTCAGAAAAGTGATGCTAATGAAAATATGTACTTCAAGGTAAGAGGTAACCAACATGTTATACTAATCATGTATGTTTATAATCTCTTTCTAACATGAGATGAAGAGCTAATAGCCTGGTGTAAGAGGGAGATAACCTCAGAATTCGAGATGAAAGACTTATGCTTGATGCATTACTTCCTAGGATTGGAAATATGGCAAATGTACTAAAGAGGTTTGGTATGATAGATTGCAAATCCATGTCTACTCCGATGATTACCAACCTGAGGAAGATGCATGATTCTGATACAGGTTCAGATTTGGTGGATCCCACCATGTATAGGTAATTGATTGGATCATTGATGTACATGATCCACACTAGGCCAGATATATGCTATGCAGTGATTGGAATGAGTCAGTTCATGACTGAACCGAGACAGAGACATTGGGTGGCAGTAAAGCACATCTTGAGATATATCAAAGGGACCATTACTTATGGTCTGTGATATACATCCAGTGGTGGTTTATTTCTACATGGGTATGAAGATGTTGACTGGGCAGAAAGCCCAATGGATCGGAAGAGTACTTCTGAATATTGCTTCAGTTTAGGATCCGCTATGATCTCTTGGTCAAACCGAAAGCAAGGATACATTGCACAGAGTACAGCATGGGATGAGTACATTGCAGCAAGTGATGCTAGCAAGGAAGCAGTATGGCTCAGAAAATTGGTTTTTGGGTTGTTTGGTGACAAGCTCGAGACAACGGTGGTTCACTGTGATAATCAAAGTTGCATAAATATGACAGAGAATCCAGTATTTCACGATAGATCAAAACATATTAACATGAGGTACCACCACATCTGACACTTGGTCCAGAGAAAAAATGTAAAGTTACAGTACATAGCCACGAGCGAGTAGGTAGTTGATATCCTGACCAAGCCTCTGACCTCGAGACAGTTTGTGCAGCTGAGAGGCAAGCTTGGTGTGGCTGAGAATAACTCCCTCGCTGAGAATGAGTGTTAAATTTGGAAGCATCGACAGTCATTCTCCAATGAGAGGTCATATGGGCCACCCTAAGGCTAGCCACGGAGATTTGGAGAATCAACCAATCTTGTGAGGAATTAACAAAAGCCATGGGGAACGTACAACCTCTGTGAGTCAAACCAAAAGTCAGGATGAATGAGATGCAATGTGAGTCTAGTGAAAAAGTCAGGGGGAACGTACAACCTCTGTGAGCATAAACAGTCTAGTGAAAAATTGAGGGGGAACGTACAACCTCTGTGAGCATAGACAAACTAGTGCAAAAGTCAGGGGGAATGTACAACCTTTGTGAGCCTAGTCAAGCCTTGTGAGCCATGAGCAAAAGTCAAGGCATCTAGCAAAATTTAGGTTGAATATAAAATTCCTATGAGCTAGAAACAAACGATATTCCTAATATTTCAAATGATATAAATGTATTGATCTAGTGCGTTGGAACGTGTAACATTATCCACCATGAAGAGAATTTTGAATTGCCTTGTAAAGAGTCGAATTGTAATTGAAGTCTTAAGTCTAGTTCTATTTTAGAACTAAAGTGTAATGTTGAGTTGTAACTGAAGTCTTAAGTCTAATTCTATTTTCGAACTAAAGTGTAATGTTGAGTTGCAACTGAAGTCTTAAGTCTAGTTCTATTTTCGAACTAAAGTGTAATGTTGAGTTGCAACTAAAGTCTTAAGTCTAGTTCTATTTTCGAACTAAAGTGTAATGTTGAGTTGTAACTGAAGTCTCAAGTCTAGTTCTATTTTCAAACTAAAGTATACCAGTCTCAAGTCTAGTTCTATTTTCGAACTACAGTGTAATGTTGAGTTGTAACTGAAGTCTCAAGTCTAGTTCTATTTCCAAACTAGAGTATACCAGTTTCAAGTCTAGTTCTAAGTTCGAACTGAAGTATGAAACTGAGTTATGGTTAAAGCATGCAAACAGGTTACTATTTCGAGTCTCTCATCTTCTCCTCTTCATCCTATATAAGCAGAGGTCGAACCCTCTCTTCAACACAGTTTTGATATGCAGGTTAAGGGTGAAGCAATAGAGGCACATATTAGTGATAAAGAGGTAGCATACCAAAGAAGCATATCAGTGTTGTATATCAACAATAGAGGCAGCATATCAAAGGTGTATTTCAGCAAGGTCTTTTAGGTCTTTGTCAGGTCAGAGTCATCTTGGAAAGCTCTTTAAGAGCAAGACATTCATGGTGGATATTTGTAAGTGATCTTACTTTATTAATGCAATAAAGGAATATCGTTTCTTGGGGTTTTTCTCCCTATACAAGGTTTCCCCAAGGTATATGTGTTGTTGATGTGCATGCTTACTTACCTACATAGTTATTGCTATTTGATTATGATTTGGTATCGTTGAAGTGTATTAAGCTGGAATCAAAGTGTTGAAGAAAATAAAAGAATTAATCCGCATAAGAAACCAAACTCATAATTTAACAACTAAAGAACATATGATGGCCACTGAAGTGAAACAAGGAAAAAAACATAACTTCCAATTATGATAATCCATTATCTAACTTCAAACCACGATCCTCATCTAAATTCCTAATGTATTAAATGTAACAATGACTAATGTACCTCATGTGTATTGGACCACCATCATCGGATGAACTTGTTGATCAAGTGATTCATTTGAGCAATGATGAAGGGGGATGCATCTGAAGGGTTGTTGTTTACGAGGAATGTTGATCGTCAACTCTGAGATCATTGTCTACAATGTGGATCATGAAGAATGATCTCCTCTAGTTACCCCTAGGTGAGAGGGAGTAACACATCCCATTTTGATGCACAAGGTGTCATGCCTACGGTCACATGCACGAGGACTGTGAAAAGTTTTTCTTCAAAAAGATTTAGCAAAAGAAGGATATCCCGTCTAAAGATTGTGGTAGGGAGGGTAAACCTATTGATCTGATCCAAACGGAAGATGTTGAGGAGTGAGGTTCAAAAGTTCATGGCTCAATGAGTATCCTGAAGGCAAATGTACAAGATATGGGGAACAAGGTGGAGGTCGACCTATGGGTTGGACACCTTTCTATACCCTTGATTATGGGCTCACGATCAGTTTTGGGGAAATATGATGTGTTGGATTAGGAGCTCGACTTGGATTGGTATGCTCTATTTTTGGCAAAGAAAAAAGATTGCAAGAAATATTCAGTAATGGAAAATATCAAGCTCTTGGATAAGTCTAATACACTTCCTCTTAATCCATTTGTGGAGTCCTTCACTTTTCAAAATATAGAAGAAATAGAAAAATTTCTTGTGGAGTCAAAGCATAAGGTTATCTATAGTGCTAGATTGCCTCTTTGTCAAGTGATTTGAATTTGTTTAGAGTGGTTATGAGTAGGGACTCCGCCGATGTCCAATCATGTGAGTTGGTTCATTCTATTAATAGGGAAAATCCTAGTAGTGGAGAGAATAGTCAACTCACATTGGACATCTCTGTGGAGGGGAGCACATTGCCTCCTACATCCAAAGAGGAGGTTGACCCCACCAATTTTACCAGATTATGGAGGTATGGGTTCGGATTTCCCAAAAGACCTAGGACCTCTATTTGTAGGGAGGAAGTCAACTTTGAAGCTATCTCAAGTGAGAACAATTAAAGAAGTGAATCAAGGTAAACAAAGATTTATTACAGGGGCACTTAGAGTAAGTTTTATTAGAGATATAAGGCTTACCCATGTAATAAAGTCACCTTAGTGACTTTAGGTTAAAAGATCAGGGTTTTGGTATCTCGTGCTCTTCATAAGAGTGAGGACCCTCATTATAATAGTGTACCATTCAATAATAATATCATTCATTGTTTATGGAGATCATGTTTTTGGTATCGTAACCCTACCTAGGGTTTATGTAGTTCTCAAAATATGTATCAAGTAGGGAGATCCTCATGGCAAAGTTTAAGAAATCAATTGAAAGGTAAAGAGGGTCGTCCGATCATTGGGTGAAAGGTCATGAGACAGAGGAAAATCGCATATCGAAGAAGCCACCATGATCTGTTGAAGGAAGTCACCACGATCCAAAAAGTTGTTGTGATAGAGTTGTATGTAGAAGCCATTTCACGTTGGAGAAGAGTCATAACTTGTTTAATCAGGCGGGTGATGTGGACATTGAACCTATTAAGCTCAATCCAACTTGGAGCAATAATATATCAAGGGAAGATTTTGGTTCCAAGAGGCTTGATAGGTATTTTAATCAATGGGGACTTTTTACAGAAGGTGGAAAGGCACCAATGATGGGTAGGATCCAATAGATGCTCAAAACACTTTCCAATGGTTTTGGAATTGAATAAAAATGTTAGGGACCTAACCCCTCACGTAGGTAGAATAATATATTCTTATCTAATAAAGGTCAATATTAATAAGGCCTAGCATTAAGGAAGAATAAGTCTAAAGTAAGAAGACCTAATAGAAGCTTCCGCTTCTAGATGGATCTTCCTCTAGATGGTTCTTTTGATAGACATAATTAGTATAAATAGGAGTAGAGGGTATGAGAACTTTTGTCTTGTATATTATTGTAATAGATCTCTGCTTTGTTGGAGGTTGCCCCCTCGAAGAGGCAAGTGAACATTGCTCTCGGTAATCAAAGTGTTTTTTTTGGTGTTATTATGGTATCATTTTGGTATTAATGTGGTGTTGTTCTAGTTATATTTTTGGTATTATTGTGTTGTTTTGGTTATATTGTTGTTCATCTACCATTTTTATCATTTAATTTATTTTCTACATACTTTTTATATCTGGAATATTACAAGTGGTATCAAAGTACTTTCCTCGGCAGAAAATTGTGGGTTAATTTTTTTCAGGGTTGAGACATATTCCAACATTTTTAAGCTACAGAGATTTGTCGTTACACGCATAAACTCACGTTCAGGGATTCATACACGCAGGAAATACAAGTGGTACTTAAGCGCACATCTATTGGCCACCCTTGTAACCTTTGTTGGTACCCCTTCAAGTGGTAGCGCATCAGACAGCACATGTATACGGATTAGCCTAAATTTCCTTAAGCCCTCTTTAGATAAACTGATCGGTCGCTTGACTACTATAGTGCCACCGAGAACAACACTCGGGAAGATACTCTCTAGTACTTGGATAGTCGGGTAGTACGATTAAGGGCACAGTCTAGCCTCCTTAGTTGGTGCCCTGAGATATTGGTTCGAGTACTATTGTTGGACCCCGCACGTATATCAGAGAGTTATAGCACAGGGAAAACCCTTGTCTGTAGAACCCTTGAATACCTAACCTTTGGGGATGGAAACAAAAAAACAAAACAGACAAGATTTATTGTTGTGCAACTATGTCTCATGCACTCGAGTTGCCAAATTACTACACATTTCTTCATTATTAAGCATTTGGGCATTTCATCACTGCAGTATTCTTCAGATCGAAGTATAACCCCACAGGTGTTAAAAAAAAAATTATGGATCCGGTTGCACCATTATTTGGGACCTATTCCATTGGATTTCTCTCTTCGCCCTTATCACATTCATACCTATCATTTTTCAGCAAATTTTTTTACTCCACCGGCGCCTTTTCGGTTCCCTCGTCATCATAGCCCATACATGTAGCCAAGACTTGGAAGCTCGCTTCAATACCTTGCAATCTAATTTCACAGAGACCCAACAAGAAGTGAGACAGTTCAGTGCCAATATTTCCACCATCAATACAAACATGCATTCCTCCATCATCGTCTCAATCAAGGAATTCAAACAAGACATTACTACCCATATTGAATATGTCGCTACGATGATCTACACCAAGCTGCATATCCCTACAGATCCTCCCTTATCTGGCCCACCTTTGCATACCAAAGCTGAAACTTCCTCTCATTCCCATAATTTTCAGCCCCATCACTTTCAGCATGACCTATGCCTGTCGCGTGTGGATGTGACCAAATTTGATGGCTCGGATCCCACTCAAATGGAACATTATTTCTCTTTGTACGGCATTACGGATGAGTTGGCCAAACTCCAATGTGGTGTTCTTCATCTAGATCAAGAACGTTGGCAATGGTGGCAATGGAGAATAATTGCCCGCCAAAGGTATGTTGCTTGGACACACTTTGTGGCAGAGATTTATGAACGCTTTGACATTGACACCAACCATTTAGGTCGTTTGACAAAGTTGAAACAATCTGGCACATTGGAAGACTTTATAGCTGCTTTTGAGCGACTGACTTTTCGTACAGAGGGCATGTCGGATGTTTTTTTCCGAGAATGTTTTATCAGTGGCCTCAAGGATGAGATTCTTGCCCATGTCCTCATGGCTTGGCCTCAGAGTTGGGTGGAGGCTACTAAAAGAGCTAAGGAAGCACAACAGGTTGTCTCTTCTCAAAACCGAAAACCCTCCTTTATTCCTCGCACTAAACTAGTAAATCCCACTCCTCCTTCTACTCCACTAAATATCCAAAAATTGACCAGGGCCGAAATGGATGAATGCCAACTCAAAGGCCTTTGTTATAATTGTGATGACAAATATTTTATGAGACACAAGTGTAAGGAACAAAATCTTTTTATGACCATCTTGGAGGATGTTTCGGAAGAGGATGTTGAAGCTCCCCTTGTGTCTGTGTCACCTGAACCCACTGACATAACCTCTCCCTTAGACCCTCCCAAAGTAGAACGGGTCATTTCCCTAAATGCTCTCACTAGCTTCTCTGCTCCCCAAACCCTCAAGCTAATTGGTTACATCAAGCATAGGAAGGTCATCATTCTTGTTGATAGTAAAAGCACTCATAATTTTATTCATTGTCGCATTTCCCAAGAAACTAATTGTTATATCCGTGCAGTTAATAACTTCCAAATCATGATTGTCAATGGTGGGTCCATGAAATGTGGAGGGCGTTGTGAAAATGTGTGTCTCCAAATTGGTGACTACCACCTGAAATCTCATATGTTTGCTATCGACATGGGTGGTTGTGACATTGTGTTGGGTGCAGACTGGTTAAGGACTTTGGGTCCCATTCTCATTGATTTTAAGGAATTAACCATGCAATTCGACCAGGAGGGCCAACAATATAAGTTCCAAGGCATCACCGTTGGTTCCACTGAGATCATTAATTCTCATCGCATGGAAAAGCTGCTCAAAAAAGGTCATTCTGGCGTTATTGCCCAACTCCATGCCATACAAGCAACTGAGACACCCTCTGTGTCACAGGACCTCCAATCCATCCTCTCTAAACATCAAGTGGTTTTTTCCACTCCCCAGTGACTCCCTCATTCCCATGGTGTTCATGATCATTCCATTCCCCTTGTCCCGAGAAGCCTTCCTCCCAATATTTGTCCCTATTGTCACCCATTTTCCCAAAAAAATGAAATTGAGAAAATGGTTCAAGAACTGCTCAACGCAGGTGTTATTCACCCTAGTACGAGCCCCTACTCTTCTCTTGTGGTCATGGTCCTTAAGAAAGAAGGTTCTTGGCACATGTGTCGTGACTTCCACGCCCTCAACAAACTCACCATTAAAGACAAATTTCTCATTCATGTCATTGATGACCTCTTGGATGAATTGAGTGGCACCCAGTTCTTTACTAAACTTGATCTTCGTTCTGGCTACCACCAGATCCGTATGAAAGAGGCGGACATTCCTAAGACTATCCTTAGAACTCATGAGGGCCACTATGAGTTTTTGGTTATGCCCTTTGGTTTGTGTAATGTTCCCTCCACTTTTCAAAGCCTCATGAATCATGTCTTTCGTCCTTTTCTTCGTCATTTTGTCTTAGTTTTCTTTGATGTTATCTTCATCTATAGCAAAACTTGGACAGACCATCTTTGTTATGTGGATCGAGTTCTCCATCTACTCTCTCAGCACCAACTTTTCCTGAAACAATCTAAATGTGTTTTTGGCGCCTCAGAAGTCCAGTACTTGGGTCATCTTGTTGGCAAGGTCGACGTCATGGTAGATCCTAAAAAGATTGAAGCTATGCAAGACTGGCCTCACCCTATGACTCTAGAATGCTTGCGTGGATTTACGGGCGGCTTAACATGTTATTATCGCAAATTTGTTAAGAATTATGGAAAGATTGCAGTGCCTCTCACTGCACTCCTTGAAAAGAATTATTTCACTTGAACTCTAGTAGCTGCTCAGGATTTTCAAACCTTGAAGATGGCCATGTGCACCACTCCAATCTTGGCCCTTCTTTATTTCACAAAGATCTTTGTCCTGGAATGTGATGCTTTAGGGAAAGGAATTGGCGTTGTCCTTATGCAAGAGGGTCAGCCTTTGGCCTTTACCAGCGAACAACTGTCTAAGCGAAATTTGGACAAATCAATCTATTAAAATGAAATGTTGGTTATTTTGCATGTCATTGATCTTTGGTGCCCTTATCTATTGGGGCAACGCTTCCAAATTAAGACATATCAGCAAAGCGTCAAGTATTTTTCTGGAACAACGCATTTCCTCCCCGGAGCAACAAAAATTGGTGACTAAGATCCTTGGATATGATTATGAGATCATTTACAAGAAAGGCAAAGACAATGTGGTTGCGGATGCCCTTTCCCGAAAATATGAAGATGAAGGGTCCATTTTTTCTCTCCTTCATTGTACCAAATTGGCTCCAAGTTGTTCGCCATGAATGACTACACGATCCCAAAATTTTGCATCCGATACAACAATTGCAATCCAATTATCCAGTTTCCCCATGGTACTCTTGGCTCCATGATGAGCTTTGATACAAAGGTCGTTTTTATTTAAATAAACAGTGAAAACTTAAATCCACGATACTTTCTGAGCTTCATGCTACACCCACAGTTGGGCACTCCGGGTTTACCAAAACCTATGACAGGGTCAAATGTTCTTTTTTCTGGGATGGTATGAAACGGGACGTTCGTAATTTTGTGGTTGAATGTCATGTGTGTCAACACAACAAGGGCGAAACAGTGAAACCTCCTGGCATACTACAACCGCTTTTGATTCCACCTACTATTTCGCGGGATATCTCTATGGATTTTATTGTAGGCTTACCTGAATCGGACAATAAATCAATCATCACGGTGGTAGTTGACCGTCTTTCCAAGTATGCTCATTTTTGTGCTCTTCAACACCCATTTACAGCATCCATTGTGGCTCAACTTTTCATGGATCGAGTCTTCAAGCTTCATGGCATGTTGCATTCTATTGTTTCTTATCGCGACCCAACTTTCACCAACAATTTTTGGCAAGAATTGTTCAAACTACAAGGCACCTAATTGCATCTCAACACCGCTTATCATCCCCATACTAATGGTCAAACTGAAGTTGCCAACAAGTGTTTGGAAATATATTTGAGGTGTTTTGCCTCGGAAAAGCAAAATCAATGGGCTCAATGGTTACCACTAGTTGAATGGTGGTACAACACTTCATACCATATAGCTACCCGCATGACTCCTTTTGAAGCGGTATATGGACAAAATCCACCTTCATTTCTCTCATATTGCCAGGTGCCTCGAAGGTCCATGGGAATTGACCAAACGCTTACAGTTCGAGAGGCTATTCTTCATACCCTCAAAGAGAATTTGGTCATGGCCAGAATCGCATGAAGCAACAAGTAGATCAAGGTCGCTATGAACGCCAATTTGCTATTTCTTCGACTGCAACCTTACTAGCAAAATTCCCTCAAGTCTGACCATTGTTAGAAACTGACGCCCAAATTTTTTGATCCTTATATCGTTCTCAAGCGTGTGGGAGAGGTGGCCTATCAGTTAGTTTTGCCCAGTCATTCTAAACTCCATCATGTTTTTCATATTTTTTTCTTAAAGAAGGTGATTGGAACTAAGTGTCAAAATCAAACCAAGCTTCTCGAGTTGGACGAATAAGGCTCCATTTGACTACAGCCACAAGCTATTTTGGACCAGCATGAGCGTCGTCTGCGTCAACGAACCATCAAGGAAGTGTTAGTCCAGTGGAAAGATACAACTCCAACATATGCCCCTTGGGAACCAGCTACCATTTTGCAACAATTTTCACATCTCAAACCTTGAGGACAAGGTTGTTTTTAAGGGAGAGGACATGTTAGGGACCTAACCCCTCACGTAGGTAGATTAATATATTCCAATGTAAAAAAGGTCAATATTAATAAGGCCTAGCAATAAAGAAGAATAAGTCCAATGTAAGAAGACCTAATAGAAGCTTCATCTTCTAGAAGGATCTTCCTCTAGATGGTTCTTTTGATAGACATATTTAGTATAAATAGGAGTCGAGGGTATGAGAAGTTTTGTCTTAGATATTATTGTAATAGAACTCTGCTCTGCTGGAGGTTGTCCCTCGAAAAGGCAAGTGAACATTGCTCTCAGTAATCAAAGTGTTCTTTCTGGTGTTATTCGGGTATCATTTTGGTATTATTGTGGTGTTGTTCTGGTTATATTGTTGTTCATCTACCATTTCTAGCATTTTATTTATGTTCTGCATACTTTTTATATCTGGAATATTACAAATGGTATCAGAGCACTTTCCTCGGCAGAAAATTGTGGGTTAATTTTTTTCAAGGTAGAGACATATTCCAGCGTCTTTAAACTACAGAGATTTGTTTAAAGAACCAAAGAGGGAAAACATAGAATAAATTCTCAAGGTGGCATGTTTTTCCCTATATTGGTTGGAGAATAGGAGAATCAGAAGATGTATAGGGCAGTCACAAGGGAGAAACTTCTTTATGTTCTTAAATCCTTTAAGAAAGATAGAAGCCCAGGCCCAAGTGGATACACTATGGAATACTACATTGAGTTTTTTGAGTTGTTGGGTGAGGAGCTACTCAAAGTTGTTGAAGAAGTGGGAACTTCTAGGAGAGTGCCTATATCTTTTATTCAACTTTTATTGTTCTCATCCTAAAAGTGGATTGTCCTAAGACTTTTGATGCCTTTAGGCCTATCTCCCTATGCCACTACATTTACAAAATTATTTCCAAAATCACTGCAGTTAGAATGAAAATTGTCCTCCAAAGTAATCTCACATGAGTAGTTCAAGTGCCTAGAAGGACGTTAGATACATGAGGCTACAAGAACAACGAGGGACTACACACTATCAAAACCTCACATATGTTAGCGGAAATGATCAAGTTAAATCTAAGGCATATGATAGGGTCTCATGGTTGTGCCTTTGCCTACTCTTAATTCACATGGGGTTCTCACTTCCTTTGGTCAAGTGGATTATGGGATGTGTGACTACTGCCTCCTTTGAAAAATATTGATCAATCGATCGACACCAAACTTATTTAAGTTTTCAAGAAGGCATAGATAGGGATGTCCACTCTCACCCTACCTCTTTCTTTTAGTAAGAGAGGGATTAAGTAGAACCATTAGTGAAGCTAGGAGAATGAGGAAAATCAAAGGTGTGAGAATAGGAATATCTTAGGCTCTCACACACTATGTTCGTAGATGATGTTCTATTATTCTATTTGGATCAAAAAGGGAGGGTCAATGTTTCAAGAACATTTTATAGCTTTACAATAATGTTACATGCATGAAAATAACTGAGAATGAGTCTACAATTTATACAGTTGGTTTGGAAGGTATTGATGATTTGTTAGTATTGGAGGATGTTTTCTTTTTCAGCGCAATATGACTAAAGAACATATGTTTATTTGGTAAAGCTCTGGCAGCAACGTCATTGTGTAATGTCATCACAAAGGAGAGCTTGTGGAAAAGTATTCTTATACAAAAATACATTGCTCCATGAACTCTCTTAGATTGGATTAGCAAGGAAAGGAAGAGGTATAATGAATGTATCTAATGAGTGGAAGACAAAAACACTAATCATCCCAATCATAGGCTCTTATCTGGCATGGAGAGTAGGAAATGGATCACAAGTAAGAGTGGGAGCAAATGCATTCATGGGGTGTGGTAGAGACAATTCCTCCTTGACAAAATCATACAACACCTACAAGTAATTTGCGGATGTACAGTAAATTTTATTGACACATCCCTATGGTCTCAAGGCTGGAGAAAGGTAGTTAATCTTCGTCTAGAAGGAAATTTGGCCCAAAGGCAGGAGGCCTTTGTAGAAGAACTCAAAAATTTAGGTATAAGATGGAACAATTCCTCGAATGAATTACTTTGGGCTTTGAATGGATTAGGGGACAATTATACCACCAGTCTTGAATACTTCGCTCTTTTTGGACCAAGACCAAGTGATGAAAAATGGTGGTCACATAAGATTTGAAAAGATTAGGCCCCTCCCAAGTGTAAGTTGTTTATATGGCTCATATTCAACAACAAAGTTTCAACATAGAAATCCCTCCAAAAAAAACATAGAGCGGGTGCAAATATTTGCTTATTTTGCAAGTGTGGTGAGGAAAACACTTCACATTTGTTCTTGCATTTTAAGGTGGGAAGCTTTTGGGTATCCAAAACCTTTGGAAATGAAAATTCATACATACACATCTTAATACTTGGTTTACTCAACAAGATCTAAAGTGCTTCAGGGCAATCCCATTTATATTTCTATGGGGAATAAGGACAGCAAGAAACTATATTTTGTTTGAAGAGAAGATGATGCCTGGTTTTCAAGTAGTTGCTCAGGTTAATGCTTTATTTGCATGTTATTCCAAAGGTTAAACCATGGAGAGAATATTATTGTAGGTACAAGTTGACAAGTCTTTTACTTGGGGACATTTCTATGGAGCTTGTCAATGAAGAGAACTGAGGTACTATCAGGTTGTTAAATCCGATCCTCTTTGACTAGATTTTAGCTTTAAGTTGAACTTCCAAAACTGTCATTCGCTGCCCTTTTAAGATGGCAAACAATTAAGTAACTTTCAGTTGATAGTTTTCATTGGTTAAGTGTTATTTGAGGTGCCCTTGCAAGTGTTTTGACATTCCAATGTTAGCACATGCAATAAAACTCAAACACATAACATTCATTGGATCTTTACAACTCTAAAATGTTGGTCTAACAATTCTAAGCATGCATGAAATTGACACATAAGTTTTTGGTCAACATGACCCTGGAAAAACCTCCATGGGGAAAACCAGTTTGGAGTAGATGTATATAGAAGGCCTCAAAGAAAAATGTACAACACGAAAAACATATACAGGTGAACCTCGTACAATAGCATCCCTTCTCGGATGCCTTGGAATCCCTTGAAGATGTTCCTGCTAGCCTCTTGAAGCTAGGCACCCTTTGCCTTGGTGCACCCCTCTTCCTTAGCCAATGCCTGCCTTGACCTCTTGCTTTGCCTTTAACCTTTGCTTGTGCCTTTAACCTTGCCTTGCCTTTTCATTGTCCTTGATCTTGCACCCTACTCTCAAGAGTGCCTCCCTCAAAGGATAGGTGCACACTATGCTTAAGTGTGCCCCTCCTCAAGCAAAAACTCCACAACAGAGTGCACCCTTCCTTGCCATGCACCCCTCCATCACCTATAGAGTGTGCCTCTCCTCAACAAGTAAGTATCCTCCTCAAGGAGTGCCTCTCCTTAGCTTGATGCACCTTTTCTCCCAAGAATGCGCCCCTCCACAAGTTATTACACTCCTCTCTAGATGTATGCACCCTCACACAAGAAGTAGCCCATAATCCATGGTAAACCAATACCAAGCTAAAGCTCCTCCCAAACCCTTGACCTCATGCACCTTCTCCTCCTCAAGATATGCACCCAGGAGCTCTTCTCCTTCTCCTCTCCTCTCAAGTGAAGAATGAATCTCATCTTTGCCCTATTCCCTCCTTTAGCCTCCCTTTGGCCAAACCCTAAAAGATCAATGGCCTAGATCCAATCTAGCCATGTCTAATCAATGGGTGAGATTTAATCCAAACATCTCACTTAGGAAACACACTTTCTTTGGTTTGTTTTATGTCCTTCAACTCACACACAAAGTGAATTAAATGTCACTTACCCACAAAGTGAATTAAATCACTTTAATAACTTAAGTGACATATTTCACTTTTGACTTAAACTCCTAAGTCAAAGTGAAATTAAAACATAAAGTAAAGTAATCAGAATAGTAGTGACTCACAAACACAAAGGGACCACTTTCCAAGGTACAATTCTATCAATGAGATCTTCCAAAGACAGTTTTTGGGTCAAAGGTAATATAGGAAAATGAGCAAATAACCAAGGGGAATTCAAAGCCTTATACTACTTAATAAAATTTGCTTTGAACAAAGGGATTGATAAGCTTCATGACATGGGTGATTCATTTATGGTCATTAATTGGATGAAAAGAAGCTTCCAAGGAGAGAAAATAATTATCTCCTTCCACTCACAACAATTAAAAACAATATTTAATCAGTTTCTTTGGATCAACAATACTCGTACTTATAGAGAAAACAATAAGATTGCACATCAACACTCAAATGAAGGACTTTATGGATTCCTTGGAAGAAGTACAAGATGGCCATATAGTAGTTTTACGACAGTTTTCATTTGGTGATTTTTGAACTCCTTTTGAGCTTGTAATATGTTAGTACATGGCACTATATAGTGTATTGTTGGTCTTCAATTACTTGATAGATAATATACTTGATATTATTAAGGTTGTGGATCTTTTGGCATCAACTCTCAAAGGAAGGACTTCAACCACTTAAGCTTTATGGATTCCTTGTAAGAAGTACAAGATGGCCATATAGTGGTTTTACGACAATTTTCATTTGATGATTTTTGTACTCCTTTTGAACTTGTAATATATTAGTACATGGCACTATTTTTTTTTGTTTGTTAGTTTGTCCGTGACATGTGGGACTAACCTGTGGCTAAGAAACCGCGACTCAAGGACATCTAAACCGTCAACATCACCCGAGGATCAGACTCGCCCTGAGCCACACCAACCCTTAACATCGCTGGATTTTTTGTCCCCACAGGTTTTGAACCAATGACTTTAACATCACAGAATGCCTTAACAACACACTTTGTCACCAATTGTCCTACACCTCAAAATTAGTACATGGCACTATTAAGTGTATTGTTTGTATTCAATTACTTGATAGATAATATACTTGATATTATTAAGGTTGTAATATTTTGAGAAGTACAACTTTAGTGAAAGWTTCTTAATAAAACTATCTCTAGATAATCCTTTTAGGACTATGCCTGGACCATTGAGTATTTTACCTTTGTTTATCTCGAATAAAAAATACATTTTACACATTAAATCTCAAGCCTTGAATATCATTAACTTGAAGAGTCTGTTCAACTCCATTATATGCACTTCACCTCTCATTTAATTTATCTCTCAAGCTTGAACATCATCAACTTGAAGAGTCTGTTCAACTTCATTATATGCACTTCACCTCTCATTTAATTTATCTTTCTTCCTCGGGTTTATTTAAAGTGGTGTGATCTTCTCATGTTCTCTCTTCCTCTTATGGTTTTCTGTTAGATTATCATCTCCATTCTCTATTGTGGTTTTGGCTTAAAATCCCTTTAAAAGTTTTCCTTCAAGGTCGGAGCTTTTATTTCCGCCTTGAGATTGAGTTTGTCTAGTGCTCCTTTCCACCATTTAAGGGAGATTCTTTACTCTGATATTGAGTTTGTCTGCTGCTCCTTTCCACTATTGAGATTCTTTGATTTCTTGTTTTATGGCTAGGGCCTTCTATACCGTGAGATCTAAGCAAACCCTGCAGCACCGCATTGAATGCGATTTTGGATAATATCCAACGGTGTTTAAGCACCCCCACCACTCCATTCAATGTGACCTCGCAGGGTGCTTAGACCTTGCCCTCCTATCCTAAAAATTAGATGACCGGCCCGCTTTCATTAAGTTAACCAGTGGCCTAGAATCCCTCTTACTTTAGACATAACATGATGATAATCCTCGTAGTCTCCCTCCTCGTCATCCGAGTAAACTACCATCATATAGATCATTTTTCCTACTCCAAATCCAGTACGGGTGTTATTCTAAAAATCAACACTATTCAACTTTCTACTTGTGAAACATCGCAATACTGACCCAGTGGATCCTCACACTGGGTGGCACATGAATGACCGACCTGACCGCCTAGCCTCGTTACTTCCCACAACCTCCTCAAAGATCAAATTCACAAGTGATGACAAGAGAAACGAAGCAAAGGGCATGCCGCAAAAACCATTTTATCATCATCTTGATATCGTTAAATCGGGGAGACGCGAGAACATTGATGATTTGATGCAACAAATGTTTGGTATGTAAGTTTCGGTAATAAATCTGTTAGATAATACCATATCGACGTTTCAAACCACAATCGAGAGGAACTCGTTTCAAATGTTGATAAGGAATTATCAAATGTAGTGATTTCCCAAAACTAACCATAGGATGCAACACATTACAAGAGGCAAACCCGAAGATTCACGAGTCAAAAGCTAAATACGTTGGCTTTTTGCTTTTACGTCACTGAGAAGTTTATCTCAAAAATGAAGTTGGAGGAGACCGGTTGCAACAGAGCGAAACTGCAATTGATTTCTCTAAATCCTTCATTAAGACTGTGTGCAGGGATGTGGAGGAACTGCTGCCTCTACTCGAGGAAGAAACGGGTAGGGATTCAGTGTCGGCTCCCTCCAAGAAGATTTGCCTTTTGTCTGGAAAAATCAGCTGAAGCAATGGAGATTAGTGTTGATCCCGAGTATTGGGGACCCTTTGTCCAGACTCGGATCCAAAGCTTTGATATGCAAATTCATTGGAATCTTGCCCGGCAGAGAAAACCCTAACATCTTGGGCAAAAGCAAATTCCTTTGGTTCCCTCCAACCCACCTCAAAGGATTCTCACCAGACTTACCCACCAGTTTCAACCGGGAGGGCTGGCCTCTCTATCCAAAGTTTCTTTCACTCAACCTTTGGATGATAGGAGAGCAGAGCTTCATTATTCCCAAAAGATTATACAGCGGCATCCACCGGAGCATCAGCTTTTATAGCCATTGGCACAATGAGCCCACACCCAAGTGCCTGCCTCACCCCCAGCCATCAGGATGCAGTCATTTTCCTTCTCTCTCATGAAGCACCATGACCCTCGGTGTCCGGTCCTCTTATTATATCATGGCATCTACACTCTTTTATCTTTTGGCTAAACAGCTATGTAACAGTTCCTAGCTAGATATTTAGCTCTAATTTCCCTCGTCTTTCTACTTTATCAATCTAGGGCTCGCTCGCCTTTGCAGTCTCACATTATTTATACTCGCACATGTTAGCTCCATTGACCACTTTTGTAGTGTCATTGTCCATTGACCACTTTGTCTTATAATCGTGGGGTCATGCCAAATGCCAGATTTGAAGAGCCTATAACAAGATCTCCTGAAAAATCTCAGAAAACATAATCACTGAAGGTAACCCAAATCACTGTACACTGAAGATTAAAGTCCCCGTTCTTGGATAGAGGGGAGAAACAGATCTGAATTCATCCTTGATAGCACTCCAAATATAATCTTGAAATAAATCACAGTAAGAGACTAGCTCGACCTTTTCCTCTTGCTAAAAAGGTACAAGCGTCTTTCTTCACATCTCTGTAATGGTACAAGCGTCTTTCCTTTTCCTCTTGCTAAAAAGGTACAAGCGTCTTTCTTCAAGTAAAATTATAACCAAAAACTGTAATGGTTATGGGCTGGGGTTCTCTTCTTTGATTGGGGTTCCTCCCCCTTGGCTCAAAACCATTTTGTCCCTGATACCCTTGTGTTGATTCCAGATCTGTTGCCCAAATTTGGATGTGGCTGTGTTGATTCCAGATTTGTTGCTCAAATGGCTGTGATGTTGCCCAAATTTGGATGTGGCTGTGTTGATTCCAGATTTGTTGCCCAAATGGCTGTGATGTGATGATAGGTGATATTTGGATTTTCAAATAAAATTGTAACCATAACCAAAACCATAAGATCAAATTCTCAAAACCAAAAAAAGGAAGTGATGAACCCATCCAGACAATAGTTACAGATTACAGCTATATTGGCCATTTCAAAACAAAAAAATCAACTATAATTATCTGGTCAAACTACTGGAACGATGCAATTTGATTCAGTCAACATGCTTTGGACGAAAACCAATCAAATTTCCACAAATTGATTGGGCATCCATTCAACTGAAATGTGTTTGTAATTTGGCCGTATAGAACACCTAAAAATTAAATAGGAAAAGTCAAACATCATGTAATTTTTTGCCCTGGCCCATCACACTCATGTGCTGAACCCATCCAGACAATAGTTACAGATTACAGCTATATTGGCTATTTCAAAACAAACAATCAACTATAATTATGCAAATGGTTTCTGGCAGGTGGATAAAACATTAAATCATACAACAAAAGGAATGAGCCATCAACAATTCTACAGTTTCTTTAATGTGAATTAGCAGGCTGCATAAATTGGTGGTTGGGCTACAAAAGACTCTTCCGTCACATCAATCTCCAGCATKTTAGAAGAGAGATGTCAATCAGGTCACCGATTCAGATGTGACCAACAAGGCCATCAACAACAAAAGAAATGAGCCATCAACAATCCTACAGTTTCTTTAATGTGAATTAGCAGGCTGCATAAATTGGTGGTTGGGMTACAAAAGACTCTTCCATCCACATCAATCTCCAGCATGTTAGAAGAGAGATGTCAATCAGGTCACCGATTCAGATGACCAACAAGGCCATCTCATGGAGGTATCAAATGATTGATGTAAACCAGAAAGAAATCTTTGAGGCAGATGGCTGGAAGTGTTCTTGACAAATCTCCAATACGTGTTGATCGGTATAATCAGCAGCAGCCATGACATCCATGATTTATATTAAGATTTACAAGAACCTCATGCCTAAAGGAAGACATCCAGTCTTCAAGTCGCAAACAGTAGGCTTAGCAAAACTAAATGAGCTCCGAATCTGTGACATGGAAGAGCCCTTACTCTGTTTATGAAAGCTTGCCAGCACAGAGGACAAATTCACTCACAGGCGAATCTATCTCCTTTGCCAAGAGACTTAGTCCATATCGGATGAAAGGAAAGGGAAGCTTATAGAGCATCCACCTATAAATCTGCCTGGGGGAACACGTAGCCTATAAATCTGCCTGGGGGAACACATAGGATCAATCTCATAGGTAAAGAGTCTCCATCTCAAATAATGTCAGATAAAGAAACGAGGTAGAGGGGCAGACCCCATAAAGTACGACCACCCAAAGCCTGGAAAGGTTCAGAAGTCGAGAATTCAAGGCAGCCAAGAAGAACACAAAACTGGAGAAGCTAATAAGGCCATGACAGAAATTAAAGAACTTCTAAAACAAGTGAGAAATGATTCACCTATCATATCACATCAGCCAGATCCAAATTTAGGCAACAGATCCAGAATCAACATCAGGCCATCAAGGACAAAATGTTTCCGTGTCAAGGGGAAAGAAACCTGATAATAGAAGAGAACCCTAGCGTGGATCCAAGACAGGAGCAGCAAGGCATTTGTCACTTTTTTGCCCTTCCTGGGCCCTTTGCTCATATCACACTGGACTTGGGCCAGCAATAAGACTAAGGATAAGAGTTGATTCAAGTGCCCAATCCCAGAGGCTCGCTGTATTGCAATCTATGTAATCCCATCACACCTGGTAATACTAATTTGGCCTTGGCAAAAAGAATATTGTGCTTAGGAGCATACAACACTGTAGGCATGATTCTTAGGCATATTGAACAAGTTTAAAATTGAGTAAA
The DNA here is from genome assembly GCA_009831015.1 of Picea engelmannii. Lineage (NCBI taxonomy): Eukaryota > Viridiplantae > Streptophyta > Pinopsida > Pinales > Pinaceae > Picea > Picea engelmannii. The sequence goes on along the minus strand of ML779927.1, from coordinate 819,445 downwards.
ACAATGTGCGCATAATCTTGAACATTTTCCGTTGAAAATTTATACACATCAAGGGATGGAACGATTATGAACTATCTTCATTTGAAATCATCATATACCAATTATCCAATCATAACCACACTTACGAAAATCTTTTTGTACTCATGCTGTACAACTGTAACAAACCATGTCTTAACAGGCAATCAGCTAACTTTTGTAAGAGTTGTCAGTACAATAAAAGACAGCCATCTAAATTAACTAGTGTACGACAATGTCACTCTCAAATCTCATTCAACATCTTGGAAGGAGGTGTAGAAGACTTGCAAGCATTACTCTGATTACTTATTATTCCAAATGCAGACAAAACACCTTCAGAAATGAAAAGATACAATTTAACAAAACTAAAACCAATTCAATTCAAGAAAGGGAAAATGTGTTCCAATCAAACATAGAGCCTTGGAGTAATTTTATGCTCAGACAAACCATCTTGTAATCAAGGACCAGAAAATTCTAAAATGTTAAAAAGGAAAATGCCATTCCATGGAAATATTTTACCATAGTGCAGAAAGCAAAATATAGGAAAGTTCATATAAAGCCATGGTACAAGTCTGAGTATATACTTCTCAGGACTTCAAGATAAGGCACGCAAAACAAAATTAGATAGCTATGTGCACATATAAACACTACACACGCTTGAAAGTATTTGGCAATAAATATCAACAACAATAGCATACAAAAGGAAAAAATGAAAATATCATCATCACAGCATACAAAAAGTTGTAGAGTACACAAGGCCAATGAATGTGTACGAAATATTGTTTACTCAACAATTTACTGAGTTGCAAAATTGACCTGCTGTTTTCTGAGGTCTAAGCTACAGTTAGATTTAAAATTCCTTGGTATAAACTCTGACATGTTTACTATACCTAGAAACCAAATTACAACAAATTGCAAAAAACAATCCAATAAAATTTCAACGTAAAAAATATATTCCAAGGAATTATTCTTAAGTGAGCCTCTGTGCCGCTTCCTTGGCCACAAGTTTTTCCTTGGCCTTTGTTTTGGCCTGAGATTTGGTTCCCATAATGCCACCTCCCCATTGTCGACGATACTCATCAAACTTGTCGTTGAAGTTAGCCTGCAAGAAGAGTAATAATTTATTAATAAGCTATATAATTTTTATTTGTGTAGCATTGTTTGATAAATAAAACATATTGACTCATAACAACTTAATTGCGCACCTTTACTGCCTCAACAATCTTGCTAAATTCCATCTTGTCCTCATTCTTCACAGAAGTCAAGCACAAGGCAGTTGCTGTCTTTTTGTGCACAATCTGCAACAAAGAATTACAGATAACAGACGATCTGCATGTTAGTTTCCTATGAAAAGCCATCACACATTACTTGCAATCTGAGCTTCTGCAAACTTTGCCATGCTCAGAAACAATTAACAAAGATTATAAATATGCATACCGCTCCAAGGCGTGCTTTCCCCTTGACAATTGCATAAGGGATGTTCATTTTTCTACAAAGTGCCGGAAGCCACACTACCAACTCTATTGGATCAACATCATGTGCAATAACTACCAGTTGAGCTTTACTCTGAAAGCACACAAATATTCTTTATCATGACTTGGAAAAAGAACAAATAATTTACTCAAGGAAAACACAACAGTTAACAACCCCAAATAACAAGACCTTCGTTAAAATGCATATTGGAGATATATGAAAAATTGCAATTGCAATACCTGCTCAATAAGGTAAGTTACATGATTGATCCCATATTTTACAACAATAGGCTTCTTCACTTCAACAGTCTTTCCTTCTGCCTCAGCCTGAGCTTTCTTCAGAAGCCTTTCCTTCTTTGCAGCTTTGTCTTCTGGCCTATATTTTAGAAGCATCTTGAAAAGGTTGGCAGCTACATTAAAACAAAAAGAGTATAAGCCAAAGGACTTAACCTATACATGTTATAATACACAATGTCAAAAACCAACCTCGGACAGTAGACAATAAAAGATATAACTACTCTGACAAGCTCTCAGTGGGCAACAATATACATCAATGCTTCAGATATCATTTCATAATTAAAAGGAAAAAAGACTTGCTTTGTAATTAAAATACTAAAAATACTTAAAAGCAAACAATCTTACAAAGCATGCACAGCAATTATTTCTCATATTTGACACACTGCTATTCATCAATAAAACTGAACTAATATGTTACCTGATTAAGTCAACAGAATATAGAATGGATTATGAGAAACTCGACATTAAATTACCTGAAATGAAAAAATGGGTGGAAACAGGGAAACAGTGGCATCAAATCTACATATGTAGATTCAGAAACATCAAAAATAGAAATACAATAAATGTCTTTTGTCAAATTTTAGAAGAACGATATATAATATTATTCTTAGAAGTGTTTATGTTCTCCCTAAAAAAGATGTAGACGTTTTTATCCCACTTTAGACTTATTATTTTATTGAATAAAAGGATTATCCGTATTATATGTATATAATAATATATGTTCATATAATACATACATATACCTATAAAATTAATATATATTAACTCAATAACTTACATACAATGATGGGCATAGCTTTTCTGAGTTGGTAACGAAAGCTACAGTTCTATTAAAGATATAAGATGATGTACAAAGTTTAGGTTTTATGGCTACCCCCTATTTCTGTTTGAACATGGCAATACAATTCTACTGTGTGTTTTTGACAACATTCATCTCGGAGAAAATATATAGAAAACCAGTTAACTTAAGATCTGTAAAGGGATTACTATTATTATAAGAATAATAATAACAATCTATTTTTAAGATCATGGCCAAGCCACACCAAATTGGTGTTTGAGACCCCCTTGTTTGTGGGACAAGGGACCCCCTACGCCCAGTGATTTGACTGGTAAAGTCTACGGAGGTATACATACCCTACCCCTCTCTGGATTTAAACTTGTCACTGGTAAAGTCTATATTGCTCATCTTGCCAATGCCAGCTTAGTTTACAAAATCTATTCAAGAAACTGTTGAGAATATCTAAGTTAATTTAAGAATGTCAAATAAGTCAAGAATCAGATCTATGATTATCAGAAAACCTTAGATGCTGTCGTGTGATCTGGAGCTATACTATAAGGATGCAATCATTGTCATTCTGGTGCTCCTTCAGTTCCTTCTTGAAATTCTTAGCTATCTCTTGCAGCTGGCTCTACAGAAAATCAGTCTCTTGTTCTTGCAATTGAACCTTCAGCATGAGCTCACTAGTTTCCTCCAATAGATTGATAAGATTGTCAGGCAATGGATATAATGCACCAGGTTATGCCCAATAAATTTGAAAATCTGAAAGAGCAAGCGGGAATGAGCCTTAGCATATGCTTTTGCCACTTATTGCACCGACATAGGAGAGCGTTCTTGAAAGAAGCTAACAGAGAAACAAAGGAACAGAAGCTGAAGAGAGGATGGCCTTGTAGCAATCTAAGCACTAAAGAACTTCTCTGTATACTGCTGGGAAAGAGTAGAAGAGTGGACTAGTTATGCTGCATTCTTTCACTTCTTCGTTCAGATATGCCCCAAATCAACAAGGAAGGGCTATCCCATACCACTGGGTTATATAGATTTGCACAAAGAGTAATGAAACGTACAGACCATCAGAAGCAGAGTGGCACTAGCGGGAGGAGGACAAGCCCTTATCAATTGGGCAACCTATAGGCACACCTTCAGGACTAGCACCTGGTCAGTCACCACCCGTCCCAACCAAGGAATTCATGGTTACATTACATAGATTATTTTGGTAATGGTAAATAACAACCGAGGATTTCCAGATATTTTCTCTTCAGTTTTTCCTGTGTTATTGTCAATAGTAAATTATCTCCAAAGCTTACTTCCGAGTCAAACTATGCTTGACCCTGCTGACAGGCCAAGTTAACATGGTTGTAAGTCGGATTTTCTGCCGACGAGTCAGACTCACCACTAGTCAAACTCACCTATAGCAAGTCAGGCCCGCATTGCCACAAAGAAATGATGCACATGGTAGCTTGTATAAGATTTGAAACATTGTGGCAATAATATCCATTAAATAAAATACCTAAGATTTGATCCATTACGACAATGAAATCTATTAAATAAAAGATCTTAGGCACGTTTTGAAGGCGATTTCTATTCAGTTTAGAAATGTCATATAAGTCGCAAACTATCTCTCGAGCATCGTTGAGGAAATTGCCTTGTCTTTTTAGTACGTCTGAGTTAAACTTTGCTCGGACCTGCTGCTCGGCCGGGTTTACAGAGACCCAAGAGTGATTCTCTGCTGGCAAGTCCAACACACCAGTACCAAGTCGGACTGGCGAGTACTTGCGGGCAGGACCCCAACACTTGCGGATTGTTCATTTTCTAACTCTTGAGTTGATGGAAAAACTTACCGGTGCCTAACAAAAATGGCAGAAAGAAAAACAAAAACCCTCGTTTTTAAGAATATTTGCTCCTGGGTTCCTTCTGAGCTCAACACAAAATCTTGCATTCGAGCCCATTAGTTGTTCACGATCCGAATTTATCAGCGTTCCTAGGACGTCAAGGGATTGGATGGGGGAGTCAAGGAACAAAGCTCAGCGATGATTATAGAATTGAGCACCGAAGACAGGACCCCCGATGATGAGCATTGACAGACAAGAGCAAAACAAGAGAGAAGAATGAATCGTACAGATTACTAGATGGTAGAATGCAAAGGTATTGGTTTCCTCTATTTTCTTCTTTTTATTAGTTTGATGCATTTTACAAGAAAAACTCCAAAAAAAGGACAAAAAATGCGGTCAGCAGCACAAACCTACAAGTAAATGCACCAGAAATGTTGCGCTATGGAAGCAAATACTAGCAAGTTACTCATAGTTTCTTCACTGTCGGATTAAAAACTTAGAAGGAGAAACAGCAGGATGCAAGCTAGGGGGCATATTAACCAATATTGGACTAACCGAGATTCTTGTCAAGGGTCTTGGTGAACTGGTTCAAGGCCGGAGGGACCTTCAAACGTTGCTTCAATACCCTCCGCTGCCTCTGGATGCGAACAACCTTCGGCCATTTCACAAACCTGTGCAAATCCTTCTTTGGCGGCAGAGCTCCACCAATCCCAAACTGTTTTTGCCGTTTCTCAAACAATGGATTAACAACCTTTGGGACCTGTCATGCACACCCACATCAATACAAACCCTAAAAATCAATAACCTAATAAACCGAACTCGATACAAACCCTGAAATGATTACATGATACATGCTTTTATGAATCCTTCTCTCAAAAATAAAAGGGATCATGATAACCCAAAAACACAGAAGCCTTGAATCTACTAACCTTCTTCTTAGCTGCAGCCGGAGCCTTAACCCCTCTCTTCGGAGCCTGCAATTAACAACCGAGCTCAGAAACCCTAACAAATCCCCGGTGGTTATCCAATATTAGCTACAGAGGGTGAATGAATACATGCTTACCATTGCTAGAATCGATCTGCTCCCTCGCTATACTTCGCTTTGCTAGCTGACCTGCGACCTCCTTCCACGCGCACGGCAATAACAAACTGCTGAAGCCGTTTATTCTTTACACAAAGCCCTGCTCCTAAACCCTAATTCTACAAACCCTTAACCCCGCTAGAGTAACTGCCCTTCTGACTCCAGGGTCAACACTCTGACCCTGGGTTAACTCTTACCACACGATAAAGTTGTCAATTGACCAATTGGAAAAAGATATATATGTATATCGGAAGGCGTTATAAGTGTGTTCAAATTATCCTTGGTTAAATTGATTTTATATTGATGATATTTTTATGGGGTTAACTCTTACCCCACAATAAAGTTGTCTAGAGAACAATTGGAAAGAAGATTTATATATGTACATGGTAAATCATTGTAAGCGTGTTGAGGTTATCCTCAATTAAAATAATTTTAATGTAGATGATCATGAGTGATGAGGTTGACTCTTACACACACAATAAAATTGTCTAGAGAAAAAATGGAAAAATTATATGTTGCATGGTAAATCATAAGCGTGTTAAGAGTATCTTTGGCTAAATTAATTATGTTGTAAGGAGTTTTCCTTTAATGAAGCTTATCAATATGTTGATATTATAGTAGTTACGGGAGGTATTAACCTTCATATGTAATCTTTGACTAGAATAAGGTATTTTGTAAGCAAGAGAAATCCTAAACAGATGTGTAAAAATCCTAGAAGATAAGTCGGTTTGGTAGAATAAATTATATTAAAGGATTACCCACCAAAAAGAGAAGTCGGCCTAGACATGTGACAAGAAGGGCTATAAATAGAAGGTGCTTGAGCTCATTTGTATACACACTCCACTCACTCTCTCATAAAGGTATAGCGCAAGTTTGGAGCTGCAACTGCAAGAAAGGAAGATGGATCTTTTGGGGTGTTTCTTGGTCTCTCTCTAGTGCTATCTAGCCTAAGATATGCACCCTACCTTCTAGTATCTCTTGGTGGTATTCTTGGTGACACTCTTGGTGGTATTATGATATTCTTGGTGGTAGCCTAAGAAGTGCAACTGCAACTACTGCAATTGAGTATTATTCTTGTTTTGTGCTTGTGGAGACTCTCTCTCTCTTGTGTGCTACCCTTGGAGGAGGTGTGCTCTCCTTGTCTTTTGTTGTTGTTGCAGTTGGATGGTGTTTTCTAGTTCCATCTCATGCTACTGCTGCAACTAGGGTTTATTTGTTGGTTCTAGTGTGGCTTTCCGGAATCATTCTATCTAGTAAAGGTTAAAGTGCTCGAGGGTGGTTACATGCCTATGGTTGGGAGACAATGGTCATATTGTCTATGGTAAAACAAGCACATTGAATATTTTAACGGGTTATGCGCCCACACTACCTTCATAACAGTCTAATCGTTGGAAGGTAGATCGAGAGTTCTTTGTCAAGCTCGTTATAGCACCAGTTGCAGCTGCAACTAGGGTTTCTAATTTTGTCGCTGCAGCAAACCCTAACCTAAATCCTTGGGCATTTTCAATGAAGTGTTGGACCTAATTTTTGGGTATCCTAGTGCGCCCTAGCTTAGCACACCCTCTAATGCCCTTAGCCAGCAAAAACGTCAAGTTTGAATTCTTGGTCAAAGTCAAAGGTTGATTTTTGGTCAAAATTGATTTTTATGGTCAAAGTTGAAATTTCAA
>ML779927.1:779962-797806 GCA_009831015.1 Picea engelmannii | reverse complement strand
ACAGACATTCCTTAGGGTTTATACATTCTCTCCAGGGTGCACTTTGATTAGTGTAGGAGGAATGGCCCAAGGTGGGGAATGGTCCAGGCTCAACAATCAGGGACAAACATTCCTTAGGGTTTTCACATTCTCTCCAGGGTGCACTTTGATTAGTGTAGGAGGAATGGCCCAGGGTGGGGAATGGTCCGGGACAAACATTCCTTAGGGTTTATACACTCTCTCCGGGGCGCACTTTGATTAGTGTAGGAGGAATGGCCCAGGGTGAGGAATGGTCCAAACTAAGACATTCCTTAGGGTTTATACATTCTGTCCAGGGTGCACTTTGATTAGTGTAGGAAGAATGGCCCAGGGTGAGGAATGGTCCAGGCTCAGAAATCAGAAACAATCCTTCTTCCTCGTTTGAGAAGAATAGGGCAGATAGCCCATTGTTGATGTTCTAAACTGAGGCCACATATTCTTTCATATCTCACAGATGTGAGTGAAAGATTGGCCCAGATGATTCAATTTATATCATAACATTGTTTCTGTGCGGGTTGCTATCAGATGTTTGTTATGAAGATCATATGACAGTAGATGAAGACTACTGTGGTGGATATGTTCCACTATTTGTGAGGCAGATATTCTTTCAGAGCTCACAGATGTGAGTGAAAGATTAGCCCAGATGATTCAGTTTATATCATAACATTGTTTCTATGCAGGTTGCTATCGGATGTTTGTTATGGAGACTGTATGACAATAGATGAAGACTATTGTTGTGGATATGTTCCACTGTTCGCGACTACACGTTGTTGATCAAGTACTTGTGTGTTACTTGGTGTGGTAGTGAACCACTGGATTGTAGTTATGTACTACTACAGATAGACACAATTGTGTTCTATTTTTGTTTTAACTGCCTTGAAGACTATCAACAGTTTATTGAAAATAATCATCATCCAGACAAATGATGAACATAGATTTTCTAGACGGAAATTGGTTCAGAGCATTTACTCCTCTAGATTATAAGAGTGGCTCTTGTATCACTCTATGGTGTGAGTGACTTATCCAACATCATGTATAATTACTCAGATGAAGTATGGTTTCGAGAGATGATGCAACTGATGGTGATGGTGATGCTCATGATCTAGTCATGAAATAGTCTAGACNACTATATTGATGCTACCGGGTAAATGGTATGTTTTTGTGCTCAAGTCCATTACCTGTAATACCTCCCTAGCTAGGAGGGAGTGTTAATATTATGGTAGCTACGGGAGGTATTTACCTCCACATGTGAACCTGACGAGAATAAAAGACTCCGGAAAGCAAGAGAAAACCCTAATGAGTTGGCTAATAACCCTAGAAGTCTTGTCAGCTCAAGAAGATAATTTATATTAGGTTATTAGCCTCCAAGAGAAGAAGTCGGCCATAAATAATAATAATATATTGAACAGACACATATGTAGAAGAAGAAGTCGGCCCCAACAAATCTGGCATAACCAGTATAAATACAGGGTGTCGGTTCTCATTTGACAACATCTTAGAATTGTAGACAACAAGTGGTGCGCACTGCAATTCTCAGTTTGGTGTGCACGTGTGGAGGAGAGTTGCAGGTGCAGCTGCTGTAGCTAGCAGTTTCAGTGTTGGCTTGGACTATCTCTTGGCTAGGGTTTGGACTATCTGATCAGCTCTTTGTGATACGTTATCCTTGGGGAAAGGTGCGCTACCCTTTGTTTGGCTATCTAGCCTAGGGTTTGCTTCCGGAGTAATTCTCAGTCAAGGTTAAGGTGCTCGGAGGGTGGCTTCAACCTATGGTTGGGTGACGAGGGTATCGTCAATGGTAAAACGAGCACACCATCTTCTATATTCTAACACGTTATTGGTAAAGTATTCAACTAATTACTTCTTATGTAGGCTACTAATGGGCGCACCAATGAGTGTACATGCAAAATAAAGAGTTAATATTAATGCAAAGGCAATTTCAAATATGGACTAACCTAGAACTAACACTCCAATTATTTGATGAGTGTCTATTGTTGAACTTGGAAGCAAATGGTTATGATTTGGCAATGGTCCTAGGTGAAATAACCTAAGGTTTTGACCTATGCTCTCGTTGCTTGATCAAACAATGGAAATAACAATGAATTTGGTTGAGGGTGACAACTTTATTAAGACGCCCTCTTTGGATTTCGTATGGAAAACATTCGATGGAGCATAAGTCACTTGTACATAGAGTACATGGGCTATTTAATGTCAACCCTCGTACACCTTTGCATGCGTTACAATGCCATACCATAGATTGTTGATCTTCATCAAATGGTGGTGGTGGAAGCTAAGGTTTTGAATGGCATTGACCTACCTCATTCGACTCATTTGCTTGTGCTCTATCGAATTGAAGGAAACAATGGAGACCTATTCTTTTGGCATGGCCCAAGCCTTCCTTGCATGAATTGTTTGTGGCTTGATGACACTTAGCTCTATGTTGTAGCTTGCATTTTTTTCTTATTGAGGAAGCTTGAATTTTGTAGTGATATCAAGCCCTTTTTTGCATGCGTATGAGTTCATTCTGAGTGGAAAAAGAGGTAAAGCATCGTGGTGACCCAAGGCACTCTTTGCATGATCTATAGGATGTTGAAAGCTCAGTCTTTGAGTTTTTCATTCGAATGTTCATGGTTGAAGAAGCTATCCTCGACTTGTTCATGCGCTAACTATGGTTTTTTATGGAGCCCAAGTCCAAGAACTTGGTCTTAAGATTTCGAAGAGAATGCGCTTTAATGGAAGTAGGCTCTGGACATGGATTCATCCTTATATTTATTGTTATCATTGCAATGCTTGCATGGCAATGGTTGATAATGTGAAGACAATTGTTATATTTCTAGGTCATTGCAATGTGCTTTTAATACAATGTACGAGCCAAGAAAAGCTTGACTCCTTGCATACTTTCCTTTTACTTTACACAATCATATTAGTCCTATAAGCATACATATACATACTCGTGGCCATTGTGGTTTTGGTGTATACCCTTTGGTGATATAAAGTGACCGTAATGAACCTAGCTCTCAACCTGCACATATATTAAGCACCCTCTGGGTGTTGTGACACAAACTTGGATTTATTTGATGCATTAACAATCAATGGGTAAAGCCCTTAACATTTTTCTTTAGGGTTATATGTTGATTAGGTCAAACCTATGATTATTTGGTGACCTATTGCAATATATTCAAGTCCTAAAGGCCCTATATCTCATTTCAACTTCCACTATTTTCAAATTATCAACCGAAAACCCTTTTCCCTCCTATGTTGGCAATGTATGGCGGACACACAATTGGCTTGTTTCATGGTATACTTAGTGATGGTTAGATGGAATTTGTGATTATTGTTTCATCAATAGTTTTATTGGCATCCATGTTAGTGTATTGTGTTTATTAGCGTGTCATCATTATGCTCTTGATAGTTTATTGGAGGCCATGATGGGATTGAGATGCAATATTGTATGCTTGGTTTGATATACAATTCCAGCTTTGCAAAGGTTTCATTGTTTCCTAGTATAGTTGGGTTGAATGTTGCATTCTCCTCGATGTAATTAGAGCCTTGGTTTCAAATGCATACATCAATGTCAATGGTTATTATGGTTTGCTTGGCATGAATTAATGGTTATACCTTCTTACAATGGCTATATGCCTAGAGATGTTGAAGTTATATATGTTGAAGTTGTGTGTGTGTATTTCGTGGGGAAAAAAGGACAGCATAAACAAAAACTAAATTAAATTCTTTAGATATTTGCAAAGCATTTATTGATTCCATAAGAGGAATATATATAAAGTGTTGTTACTCATATCCATGCATTTCTATCGGACTAATATATGAGTATTATTATATATAAGTATTATTGTTTCCCTCCAAGTTTTTATGCATGCTCTATTGCTTTAGTTTTATGCAGTAATATGCTTGTTCTTATCCCACAACTAACACTTATCTATTGTTTAAGTTACAACCTAAATTAACAAGGGGGATTTTGCTCACCAAAGCAAGAAAATCCCCAAACACAAATCTCCGACTCCCACATGGGCTTAGATCATTCCATATCACTTCTTAGGTTGTGTTTAGTTAAAATTTCATTTTTTGTGAGCCCGGTACCTTGTGTGACTATTTCAGTCTATTCCATGCAAGTATCACGGGTATGAAAAACTTTTCTATGAAAGTTTCACAAGCGTAACACATGTCACCTACAAGAAAGTTTGTTGCGATCTATATTGTTGTAGATCCATGCAACCTGCACCACTGTCTCTCTAAAAACCCGTGTATGCTAGCTTGAATCCAATTTTTAGGCTTCAATTAGTTTTATCAATCAAATTAGGTAGCAAGCCTCAAATTTTCAAGAATTGTAAATTAATATTCTTTATTCTTTTTCATTTGCTTAGTAATTAGCTAACTTGGTGGGTAGGAAGATGAATAATTGTACTTTACCATTGCCATGTGGATGGTTTCATGGCACGTGGATCCATGGAATAAAGTTTCATTTTGTTGCCTTTCATATYACAAATACRACRCAAAGGACCTAAAAGCCTCCTTACCTCTAGTATGCTCTTCGCCTGACATCCTAAAACGATCTTGGCAAATTATAAAAAGGTAAGTGGGTGAAATACCTCTCTTTGCATGAATTTTAGTTTTGTGGTGTGATCATTCATTTGCAAAAATCAKAAACACCTTGACATTAATTGGGTGGAGGAAAAACCCTTAAATTCACATATTTTACCTTTATCAATTTGTTTAAGTTTTTTTGCAAATATCATTTTTGAGAGTAGTGTTACTAGTTGCGACAATTCACATACATCTAGAAATTAATTAGGTGGAGTAAGAACCACTCAAGTTCACATGCTTCATGCTTGATCAAATTTATTAAAATGATGCAATTTAATATTCAAGCACTCTTGCATTGTTTCCCCATGTGAAGCATACACATGAAGGACCTAAAGAGTCTTCTTTATTTCGAGTATGCTCTTCATCACATGCCCAAAAGCGATCTTGGTGAATCATAAAGGGTAGGAAGTATGAAATACAACATTTGTCACTCCGCTAAGCAAATCAATTGGTCCATGACGACAAATTATCCCTTTAAAAACAATTCAAGTAATCAACAAGCTTAATTCCTCCTTTGAGAGGTAAAACAATTAACAATGTGGGTTAGGATTGTGGGGATATGCATCCAAAATACTCCATATATTCATTTATCATTCTAAACATAGAAGTTGTCTTAGGGAGCTTGCAAATCCTTTACGTTGAGTGTGCAATATCCAAGGCAAAGAGATATCCCATGGGATCATATGTCGAGGTCAAGTTGTTTTTACTAGTCTCCTTGAGCCATCTCTTGTTTGACTATCACCCTTGTCTGCTTGAGGCTAAGAGTCCCTTGATCTCACTTGAGAAAGGTATATTAGTGACCATAGTTAGGATTTCTACCCACATGGCATTTTTGGGATACATTTGTGTCGAAGATAGATAACATTGGTTGCTGGGAAATGCCTCCATTTCCATTGAGACATGCCCCTGATGCCCCTCACTATAACTAACTCTTTCATACCTTCACTAGTCATGTTTAGTGGATTCATGCCCCATTCATTGAGAGCTTTTGGAAGGCTCAGTTTTATTTGAGTGGATGGATGTTAGAGTCACACGACACATAATTTTTCTTTTTTCAAAACCATCACGCGAAAAATCCTTCTACATCAAAACATATGTCATGATTTAAAGTGAAATACATAAAAAAAAACATTGCACCATAGGCACATATATTTCATTTATTCACATATTTTCTTTGATTAGATCTCCATTATATCAACATTGTTTTAGTGACCATCCATTAAAAAATCATAAATCACTTGCACAATTAGGAACCATTGAGAACCCTCAATCACCTCAATGTTCTAGGTGCTTGCAGAGCCTTCCTCCAATATTGGGGGGCATTCTTGATCTTTTTGTTTCACCAATTATACCATCAACAAACCCCTCACACTCACCTTTGGGTGCGGCATTGTTAGGATCAACTCTTCTCAAATCATCTTCATTAAGCTCAAATCCTCCTTGGTCCCCTCTTGGGAGATCATCCCCAACAAGCATAGGCTCCCATAAAAAATTCCAATGGCAGGTGTACCACCACTTCCACCACCACCACCACCACCACATCAATCTACTAACTTACCATATATGGCTAGTTTAAATCTCCACAGTTTGACAAAGCTCATAAATGACCCCATTTTACACAACCTGGTTTGGCCACCCATGCAAACCAAACTCCCCTCAAATATTCCAAAATTTGAGTGAAAACTAGGTGATGACTCGGCCAACCATATCATGACCTTTCATTTATGGTGCTCATCTAATCTAGGTGGATACTGGTGGCCACCCACCTATTCCAACTGGCTCCTCTTGACAGTTTTTAGTTCGACACGTTCTTTTGTACTTCTTTGTAATTGTGGGTTCTACACTTATGGGGTTGTCTGAAGCCCTACACATCTTCTAGGTGGAGATTGGTGGCCGCCCACCTAATCCAACTGGCTTATGTTGAAAGTTTCATGTGAGAACATCTTTCAGTACTTCCAGGGCCATTTTGGGGTCCTAAATAGTGTTTTTTTGGCTTGCCATAGTAAAACTGTAGATAGAGTTAGAGTTTGACGGTATAATGTGTAGTTCTCGAAAATACCTTTCGAACGGGCTATCATGCACCTAAAACGGAGGTCGTATGCAAAATTTACGACCACGAGAAGTTGAGGTACCAACTTACCCAACAGGGCCCACATAACTTTTGTCGTTTCACCTCCTAGAGTTAGGTTTTTGGAAGTATAGGGTTTTGGCATTCATGAGTAATGTTAAAAAGGCCTCTAGAGCCTCATTGTGATCATTCTGCTCAGACGGATGCATGTAGCAACCACATCTCTTCTCAGAGATAACTACCACCATTCGAGCAAGTTTTTTTAAGTTCAATAGTTTTACAGTTTTGTCCTATTTCAATTATTCAATAAACGTTATTGTTCACTAGATATCTGTTGTTGTTCTCCATATCTCTGTGTTATTGTATTCAGTTTGTTAATCAGTTCATTACACTCATAAATCCATATTAGTGGTTTCAGAGCAGTCTGCTCTTCATTTATTTTTCTTCGTGCATGTTCCCGACAAGATCTAGGTACAAGAAGTTGGGACTCGAACCAGTCGAGCCTTTGCAAGATCGGTTGTTCTAAACCCAACAACAACCCATGAGGGATGAAAAGAAATATGATGGAGCAAGAGATCCTTTTAAAATGTTGCTCGAGGAATCCCTTGCGCGCCAAAGGAACAAAATGATGGACAACTTTGCATAGATCCTTCGGTGGTTGCCCGCAGGAGAAGCACCTTCATCAAGCAGCCATGCAACCCCCTTCAAGGTACAGGTAAATTTTGATATTCCACTATTTGAAGGAATTATAGATGCGGATGTTGTAGATAAATGGTTGAATCTGCTCGAAGGGTATTTTTTAGTCCACAATTTTTCCACCAGGGAAAAGATTACTTTTGCACTCCTCAAGGTTGTCTCCCATGTTAAGGACTGGTGGGATACTTACTCTGAGCAATGGGCCATAGAGGAATCTGCAATATTTGCGATCACCTCCACATGTGATTCCTTCAGGGATGCCATTAAAGAATAGTACTACCCTGTTGGAAGCTACGAGGACCAATACACAAGATGGACCACCCTGCCTCAGGAAAGGGACCAGACAGTACCAGATTTCACCAATATTTTCCATACCCTGCACACCAAATTGGGTATCAAAGACTCTGAGTGACATCTGGTGCTCAAATATCGCGGTTGTTTGCATAGATACATTCAAATAGAAATGGAGTTTCTAGACATCGCATCATTGAGTACAACTTATAGATATGCTGTCAAGATCGATCATAAAATTAAGCAAAAGAGGCGAGAGTTTGGATATGCAAACACATCATAGCCAAAGCAGGGCAAAGGAAACCCCAACCCACACAACAAGAGACAGAGAAAAGATGGCCACTCTTAGTACAACCATTCCAAGCTGCAACACAAGAAGGGTAATGAGAAGTCGAAGAAGGACACGGGAAAATGGTGTGAATACCATAAAATCCCTTGGCACAACACCGAAGAATGCTGCTCCAAGCAGTCACTCATGGTCGAGTTGAAAGCTTCTGAGTCAGAGGTCGATTCTAACTCTGAATCAAATCTAGAAGGAGGGAAGTAAATTATCGATGTTGAACCCAGTGCCACTGTCGTTACCACCAAAGTCTAGCCAAACGAACCAGAAGAACCAGAGGAAGGGAAACACTTCTTTCACTCACAGATGTGGGTAAAGGGGGCTTCGCTTCATTTCATTATCGATAGCGACTGTCAGAAGAACCTGATCTTAGTAGAGGTCGTCAAGCAGTTGGACCTACCGATGACACCGCACCCGCAACCCTACACCATCGACTGGCTTCACCAAGGAAGAGATCTTTGTGTCAGCCAATAGTGTCGTTTGTCCTACGACATCAAGCCTTTCAAATACAAGGTATTGTGTGATATTGATCCCCTTGAAGTTTGTGATGTTCTTTTAGGACAACCATATTTGGGGAAGCGACATGTTGTGTATGAGTCTAGACACTGCAGTGTTATTATTATTTTGGGTAGATAATTGTACAGGATACCAGAGGTAGCATCACCTACCGTTATTTCTTTAATCTCTGCTGAGCAATGCAGTAAAGTCATTTCACAGACTGGGAAGTTCATCTTCTTTGTGATCCAGGCTCATAGTAATCAGAAGGTCGTTGCCACATCTATGGCCTCTACATAGAGCCTCACTTTGCAGCAGAAGCAAGTGGACGGGATCGTGGAAGAGTACATAGACATCTTCTCCTCACCCACTAGGGTATCGACGCACTGCCAAGTCAAGCATCCAATTGATCTAACCCTTGGTGCACCTTTTCCTAATGGACTAGTCTATCATCGCTCGTTGATGGAAAATGACAAAATCAAGCGTCATATCCAGGAGCTGCTTCAAAAGGGGCACATCAGACCCAACTCCTCCCCTTGCAGAAGCCCGATTGTACTGGTGCAGAAGAAAGACGGGACTTGGCAGCTCTGCATTGATTATAGAGCATTAAACAAAATCACAGTCAAGAATTGGTACCCAATTCCCATAATTGATCACCTTCTTGACCAACTCAAGGGGGGAAATTTTTTCAGCAAGATTGATCTAAAGTCTGGCTACCACCAGGTTCCCATCGAACCAACCGATGTATGGAAGTGTATGGAAGACAACTTTCAAATCTAAAGAAGGTCTCTTTGAATGGTTGGTCATGCCCTTTGGCTTAACAAATGCACCAACCACTTTCATGAGGTTGATGGATGATGTATTGAGACCCTTCACCAACTCTTCTGTGGTGGTATATTTGGATGACATCCTCATCTTCAATATAACTTGAGAGGAGCACGTGCAACTTATTCAACGAGTTTTGAGCACTCTGCGGCAACATAAGCTATAAGCCAACTTGGAAAAATGCTCCTTTGGCACGAACAAGGTCCAATACTTGGGCTACATTGTTGATGAGCATGGGGTACATGTTGATCCAACTAAGATCCAAGTCATCTGTGACTGGCCAGCCCCGACCACATTAACCGAGTTTCGAAGCTTCTTGCGACTGACCAACTTCTACCGACGGTTCGTATTGGGATTCTCCCATATTGCATGGACCCTCATCCAAGAGACCAAGGGCGGTGGCAGGGTAAAGTTCGCATGGGGGAAGGAACAACAACGAGCATTTGATGATCTGAAGCATCACTTGTGCTCAGCTCCAGTACTCTCCTTACCCGATCTACAACAACTGTTCGAGATTGAGACTGATGCATTCGACTATGGTGTAGGCACAATTCTCATTCAACACGGTCATTAGATAGCATACCATAGTGAGACACTCTTAGATATTGTCCGGAAATACCCCACCTATGACAAGGAAATGTATTCCATTGTACAAGCCTATCGTCGATGGAAGCATTACATTATGGGAAATGAGACATTCATCCACACTGATCACAAGCCTCTGCATTTCATACAGACACAGGGGAAGTTGCAGAACGATCGCCATCAAAAGTGGTCCACCTACCTGCAGTAGTTCCATCTCAACATCAAGTATAAGACATGGACCACAAATTGTCTCGATGAATTCCTCAATCGACCTACCATAGTTGCACTCACCACTGTGCTCCATTCTGGTGGACATGAGGCATCTAAGTGGCCCTAACTTTATCAACAAGATCTGGACTTTGCCACCACCTATCAGTTCTTGGGTACAAGCGCGAATGTCATTGATTTTCACACTTAGGACGGACTATTATGCCATCTGGGCCATCTTTGTGTTTCTGCAAGCAAGCGTGCAAAGATGATTTGGGAGGCTCACTACAATCGGATGGCATGACATTTTGGTGTGGAGAAAATTGTGGCCATTCTACATAAACATTTTTATTGGCCAAAACTTCGGCAGGACGTCAGCAAGTATATAAGATCTTGCACTGCCCGTGCCATTGCGAAGCCATCCATCAAGAAGCGAGGCTTATACACCCCTCTTTCTACCCCTGAGAGGCCTTGGGAATCCATCTTGATGGATTGCAGGTCTGGAATTTCATCCACCAAGCAAGGAAATGATTGTGTATTTGTGATAGTTGATCAGTTTTTGAAGATGGCCATCCTCACAGCCTACAAGAAGAGCATCACAACGACATATACTGCCAAGATCTTCTTCGAACGTGTGTGGGTCCATTTTGGGATACCACAAACCATCATCTTCGATCGGGACAACATGTTCCTCGACACATTTTGGTCGAGTCTCTAGTCACTGTTGGACACCAAGCTCACTAAATCCACTGCTTTCCACCCCCAAATCGATGACAAAACAAAGGTCGTCAATCAGATGATTGTGCACATCCTATGTATGTACAACTCTAAGCATCCACATACATGGGATGAGAGTCTTCCCTATGTTCAACACAACTACAACATGGCTCTCCATAGATACACCAGCCATAGCCCATTTCAGGTGGGGCTAGGATTCCAACCCTTAGGTCTCATTGATGTTGCACTACCTCTTGCAACCACACAGGCATAATATTCCCATGTTCAGTCTGAGGCCAACAAAGCCACCAAGTTCATTGAGCGGATTCACCACATACACCAATAGGTCCATGAGATTTTGGAGAAAGCTAATGCTAAGTACAAGCAGTGCCATGATCAACACAGGGTACCACACTAGTTTTAGGTGGGAGACAATGTCTGGTTACTTTTGTAGAAAGAGTGTCCTATAGGGCCCCATAAGAAGCTTCGCCCACTACGCTATGGGCCTTACACTATCACCAAGGTTGTGGGTAGCAATGCTTTTGAGCTCAATACTCCATCCTTCCTTGGTTTGCACCCAGTGTTCAATGTGGACCTCCTTCAACCATATTTTCCACCACTATTGGATACCTCGGAGATCGCAGAACAATTGACACCAACTGAACTCAACCTTGACTCCATGGAACATGCATCCACTGATTAGATAGTGGACACACAAGTCAAGGGCACTTGCCAGCAGAGGATCCAACTTTATCGGGTTGTTAAGGCAGGGCATCTCCTACACTAAGGAAAGTGGCTCACCCGGGGCCAGATGCATCAAAAGTTTCCTCACCTGACGGGGGAACTCAATGCAATGGAGACCATTGCTTCTTAAGGGGGGAGGACTGGTCCAGGTGGATATTGGTGGCCACCCACCTATTCCAACTGGATCCTCTTAACAATTTTTAGTTCAACACGTTCTTCTGTACTTCTTTGTAATTGTGGGTTCTACACTTCCAGGGCTATCTGAAGCCCTACACATCTTCCAGGTGGAGACTAGTGGCCACCCACCTAATCCAACTGACTTATTTTGGAAGTTTTCGTGTTAACACATCTTTATGTACTTTTAGGGCTGTTTTGGGGCCCTAAACAATGTTTTTTTTGGCTTGCCACAGTCAAACCGTAGATAAAGTCAGAGTTTGATGGAATAATGTGGATTTCTCGAAAATACCTTTCCAATGGTATATCACGCACCTAAAATGGAGGTCGTATACAAAAGTTGCGACCTCGGGAAGTTGAGGTACCAACTTACCCAGCAGGGCCCACATAACTTTTTGTGTTTCACCTCTTATGGTTAGGTTTTTGGATCTATAGGGTTTTGGCATTCACGAGTAATGTTAAAAAGGCCTCTAGAGTCTCGTTGTAATCATTATGCTTAGACGAATGTGCGTAGCAACCACATCTCTTCTCAGAGATAAGTACCACTATTCGAGCAAGTTGATTTCAATTATGTAGTTTTACAGTTTCAACCTATTTCATTTATTCAATAGAAGTTATTGTTCACTGGATATATGTTGTTGTTATCTGTATCTCTGTGTTATAGTATCTAGTCTGTTAATCAGTTCGTTCAACTCATAAATCTAGATCATCATCCAATAACATCATAGATGATTCCATCTAGCTTAGGTTATTCCAATGAACTCTCACCGGACCATCAACTAAGTGGTGCATTAAGTGAGATCACATTCAAACTTTGTGTCATTAACAAATGCATTATTGATGCTTTTCCAATTACCAGCCCATCATGACACATGCTTGGAAATTATTGTTGACTTTCAACAAGCAACTTCCACACATATCATGGATCGCATCCACGAATGACATCGATGGTGTAGCTAATATTGAAATCAAAGACAAACTCCTCTTCGATTGGTTTTTAAATTCTCTCTTTCCTTTAATTGCTAAAGATGTAACCATTAGAATGCTTCAAACAGAGGATGAGGCCATCCTCAAAGCATAACACTTTTACCTGATCTATGCCCAAAAAGGGTATTTATGTGCAATCATCCTTGAAGCCCCACACCCTTGCCCATTTGATAGAGAAGCTCCTAGGACATCTCATTTAGTGGAAAATTTGATAAGGTCCATGACCCATATCAACAAACCATATGGGCACCCATCCCCTTACAATACTATTCATTATGTTGGAGCCAACACCTCTTGAAATGTTGTTAACACTTCACAAGCACATAATAACATGGCCCACTGATCCCTCCAATAAGCAAGGTAGGTTGAATCCATCTCAACTAGGACATAGCATACCCCTTGGATTGCATGCTTTGTCACACATGTGTGAACCCTTATTCAATAGTCGAATTTGTAGCACAGGACATTCACATCTTACAACCCGTATGATAGCCCCTCACAAGGCAATCCTTACTACCCATTCCCCACTCCTCCTTTTACTGCTACTGCACTACCACCTACTTAGTAGCATGTTGGCGTTAAATTTGTTCAAACTTCACCAACTCAACAATTTCAACCATTTGAACAACTAAATTTGGTAAATGCCCCAAACCCTTAGATTAACGAAAAGAAAAAAGGGAAGAACAAGCAAAATGCAAATCAAGGACGAGGGGGTAATGTCCCCAGTGTAAACAATCACATTGGAGCAAAGCCAACATAGGCAACCATAATCAAAATACTAGTAACAACAAACCATCCAAACAAGGAAATAACAATGGTCTTAGAATTGAATTCCCTTGTGCCTTATGTGGTGAATATGGTCACTACACTCATCATTGCCCCCAAGTTGTATAATACGAACAAATGAAAAAAATGATGTCCAACTAGGGCCCTAACCCTCCACAATCATTTCCTATGCCATCACAACCAATTGTTCTACACAACCCCTCCCCTTAGCAAGGAGTTGTAGCCAACCAATATGAAATTGATAACTCCTCCCTATCATCATTAACATACCCACCTCCAAGTCTTGCTCAACCTAGAGACCCTTACTCTTGGAATATCTACATGAACTCAATAGATATCCATCTCCAAACCTGCAATTGACAATATATTATGCCCCTTGACTCGACTCCAACCAATTTGGAAAACACCCAACTTCCTATTAGAGATCACTTGACGATTCCATGCCCCAGTAGCAACCCTACACCACATGTACCAAATGTGTCTCTACAATGTACAAATCATAACCCTCATGAAAGGGATACTCATAGTTATACCATCGTTAATGACCTAGCCCAATCCCCTACAACCATGTCAACTCTCGAGATCTTATAGACTTATCTTTCTTAGATAAAGTCTTTATTATCGACAATGGGGGCAATCAACCCTTTTTATTCTAGACTCATCACCTTTGATTTGGATAACTTTGAGCCTTGACTACCCTCTCTCATGGATTTCCAAATGCCCATCTAAATCAGAATCATTACCATTAATCAATGCATTATCACGAGAGAGCATCTACAAGCATCATGTCCACCATGCTATGGAATAAGTTAGGCTCCTTGTAGCTCACACCTTCCGCCATCACCCTTAGGGCTTACAATGGTCGACAATCCCAACCATAAGACCTTTATTAAAACGTCCCCGTCAAGTTAGCAGGAAATTTTTTTTTAATAGACATTGAGTGTTAAGCCTTAGATATTGGGTTATTACATTTATATTGTTATATTAGTGTTGTTGGTCAGACCCTTTAATTGCAATTGTACCTTTTGTCTCTTATATATCCCAAGGAAACCCTAGTTTTAGAAATCATCTCATATTGTACATTTGTTCTATTGTAAAAGGAGGTTGCCCCCTTGAAGAGGCTTCACATTCATTCTTCTCTCTCATTCTCAAGGTGTGGAGTTACTTGTATTTCTCTTTTACGTTATTTGGTTGTTTGGTGCATAACATTTGGAATTAGAGGATACAATCCTTGGGATTGACTCCTTCAAATGAGCCATCTTGGTATTTTTGTTGTAATTTTTTTGGGGATGGTTTTAGAATATGAAATTCTTTGGAACCTAAGGAGACATAACAAAGTGCTCGTGGTCAAATTTCAAGTTCCAGTTCGATATACTTTTGGAGATATAGCTTGTGGAAATCAATGTTTTTGACCAATCTGGAAATTAGTCTCAAAAGAGTTATCTTAGCATTTTCACGATAACTTTTTCTCTAGGATGTTTCAAATAGTGAAATTTTTGGGAGACTAATGAGACCTAGCAAAGTACTTTTGGTAAAAAATTTAGGGTTTGGTTCACAATATTTTTAGAAATACATGTTGTGGAAATTAGGGTTTTGGACTAGTCCTTAAATTAATCTCGAATAGGTGTTCTTAGTGAAATTGTCACATGTAAAGCTAGAAAAGTCCAAATTGAGTGCCACTAGTTCCATTAGAAAGAAGACAGACCATAGTATTCCAAGTCCAAATTTCAAGTTTAGATCTAAAAAATTGGACACATGGTGAGCCATACAAGTTCGCTCTTTCGAAAGGGACAAAAACAACAAGTTTGGGGAAAGTTATCATGGGGAAAGTTAATCATAACTTTCCCTTGGCACATTAGAACTTGGTCAAACTTGTGGCATTACGGACAAAACATTTTAGGCTACCACATGTCAAAATTTCATACTCATAAGAGTCGAAATTTCAGAGAGATTTTAGGAGAAAGTTCGACCAACAACACTGTCTATACACTACAAGGAAAACACCTTGTAGCAGATGTTTTTAGTGTTACAATATTAGACTAAATTTTCAAAAAAACCTCCACTATTCAAACAAAGGTTTTAATAGATGTTCTATATTACTAAAAATATTTGGGTGGGTGGAGGTTGTAACAAAGGTTTTTTTTTTCTTTTTTCGGTGCTTGTATTGGTAAAATGCATTGGTGCGTTCTTTAGTAACCTGCATCGCTGCATACACAAAAGTCAAAAGCATCGGTGTTCTTAAAACTATTACGCATCGGTTCCATATTTTATGTTATATGAAACGTCAGTGCTTTTCATGTTAATGTACACACCGGTCCGTGTTGGTTTTGTATCCAACAACGATGCTTGTATAAATATTATACATCAAGTCGTTTTTTTTGTGTTTTGGCACACCGATGCTCTTTTATCAGTCTCTCTAAGAATCCTGTACTTCATTCAAAATCTAAGCACATACCAATAAAATACCATCTTCTCGGAGAACAAGTTACAAACAGAATTGTTCAAATGAATTATATTCCTTCCACAGAACAAATAGCTAATATCTTTACTAAACCGTTAGCAACAACCCCTTTTGGATATCTTCGTCAAAAGTTGGGGGTTATAACTTCTTTCGTCTAATCTGTTCACTTGATTGGGGGGAGTACTTATTGAATATCTGTTGTATTTCTAAGTTGCTCATAGTTGACAGGGGGAGTATGTATCTTAACAACTCAGGGGGAGTGTGTTTCTTCTTTGACATTGATGTCAAAGAGGGAGAAAGTGTGGTAATTTCAAGGATACTACAGTGGTATAGTTGCATGTTTTTCAAGGGGTTGCCATCAATGCCAAAGGGGGATATTGTTGGCATGTTTTTAGACAGAGGCAGAGTATGCGTGTTTTTCATTGATGGTGCGTGTTTGTCATTGATGGCGAAGATCAGCATGATCAGTAGCATAACGATAATGGCAAGATCAGTAATGTAAGCTCAGAAGTAGGAAAATAGTCAAAGCACGACAAAGGTGGCAAGATCAGTAGTGTAAGCTCAGAAGGAGGAAAACAATCAAAGCATGACAAAGGTTTCGTTTAAGAGTTTCGTAGATCGAGAAATCCAAAGGAAAGAGGTTCAAAGTCGCGATAACAATCCTGACTGTTGGAGTCATAGGACACGTGGCAAGCGATTGGAATTTCACCTGACTTGCACATTGGAGGAGTCAACGGAGCATGGTGTGGGAACTCGCGATATGTGAGATCACGAAAAGATTTGGACCATCAAATCATCAAGATCGTGGACCGTTGATCATGCATGACGAAGGCTCATGAAGTTGCAAAATCGCGATAAGATCTTGACCGTTGATTCAAGAAGGACACGTGGTGAAATCGTGATAATATCTGGACCGTTGGTTCCATAGGACACATGGCGAAAGATCATCGTTTCGTAGACTGGAAAGTCAAAGGAGCGAAGTGCTCATTTGATTGGCGAGTGGTCATATCTCGTGGTCATATTGTCGAGAGCTGGAGAGCAAAGCTAGAGAAGCCAAGCTCTATTTCGAAGTTTGTAACATGGAGAGTCGATAGGACTCATCACAGAATACCCGAGATGCGAAAGTGCAAAATGCGTTTTCGAATAAGGCTGTGGTCACAGCCAGTGGTTACATCTGTGGAATATGAAGGAAGAAGCTAGTGGTTCTAAGCTCCATCTTGGAGTCTCGGTGATCGCGAGTTGGAGTATCGAGAACCTTCATCACAGGAATCGCGATGAGATCTGGACCGTCGGATCATTAGAGATCTCGACCATTGATCAGGCTTGATAAAGTTCATAAGTTCACGAAATACAAAGTGCCTTTTGGTGCAGCCTATGGTCACCATCGGTGGTCATATGAGGGGAAGAAGCTAGCAGTGCTAAGCTCCATCTCAGAGTTTGGACGATCGCGACTTGGAGTGTTGAGACCCTTTATCACAGGAATGCCGAGATGCGAAATCACGAATTTCAGTCTCTGTTTAGTGCTTGCTCACAGCGAGTGGGCATATGAGATGAACATGAAATCCTACGGATTTAATCCAACGGTACTGGTTAATTGGAAACTTGATCGAAGGGTTATTGTTTCACCTCACATGTAATCGATCAGTTACGATCCAGTTAGCAGAACTGAATCATGATTCTTGGACGGTTGGTGATTCAGTTGCTGATGCGTTTTCTTGAAGATTCGAGGTGTAACTGCAGAGGAAGTGTATAAAAGAAACACGCAGTGACTGTGTGTGTTTGGTTGTTCTGAATGAAAAATGAGTTGAACTGTAAGAAAGGGAAAATTACAGTATGCGCAGTGTGAGACCGACA
>ML779927.1:762794-779479 GCA_009831015.1 Picea engelmannii | reverse complement strand
TGTACAGAACTTAAAAGACTGCCTATCATTTCGAAGAAGAAGAGGTTTTCTCCTTTTATGGGTTTCCTCGTGAAAATCTGTCTCTGTGTATATCTTATGTGTGACTGGTGCCTATTATTTATGTTGTCCATATGTTGTATAATATTGATGATCACTTGAAGAAAGGTTAAGAATGGTTTAATAGACTTAAAATTGTTAAGCACAATAACAACTGATTCACCCCCCCTCTCAGTTCTCTTAGTAATTTCAACACTTACTCCTGATGTTCGTCCCTATTTTCATCCCTTTACTCAGAAAAATGAAATTGAGAAAATTGTTCAAGAATTGCTCATTATAGGCATTATTCATCCTAGTACGAGCCCCTATTCTTCTCCTATGTTCATGGTCCTTAAGAAATAAGGCTCTTGGTGCATGTGTCCTGACTTATGCACCCTCAACAAACTCACCATCAAGGACAAATTTCTCATTCTTATCATTGATTATCTCTTGGATGAATTGAGTGGTGCCCAGTTCTTTACTAAACTTGATCTTCATTCTAGCTACCATCAGATACATATGAAAGAGGCAGACATTCCTAAGACTGCATTTTGAACTCATGAAGGCCACTTTGAGTTTTTAGTCATGCCCTTTGGCTTGTTTAATGCTCCCTCCACTTTCCGAAGCCTCATGAATAATGTCTTCCGTCCTTTTCTCCATTATTTTGTCTTAGTTTTCTTAGATGATATTCTCATCTATAGTAAAACCTAGACAACCCATCTTGCTCATGTGGATCGAGTTCTACATCTACTCTCTTAGCACCAACTTTTCCTCAAACAATCTAAATGTTCTTTTGGAGCGTCAGAAGTTGAGTACTTGGGTCATATTGTTGGCAATATAAGTGTCAGGGTGGATCCTGAGAAGATTGAAGCTATGCAGGATTGGCCTCGCTCCAAGGCTCTCAAAATATTGCGTGGTTTTCTAGGTTTAATAGGCTATTATCACAAGTTTGTTAAGAATTATGGAAAGATTGTGATGCCTCTCACTGCTCTCCTCAAAAAGAATTATTTCATTTGGATTTCTGCAGTTGATCAGGCCTTTCAAGCCTTGAAGGCGACTACGTGCCCCACTTCGGTCTTGGCCCTTCCTGACTTCACAAAGACCTTTTTCCTGGAATGTTATGCTTCTGGGAGAGGAATTGGAGCAGTCCTTATGCAAGATGGTCGGCCTTTGGTGTTTACCATCAAACAACTGTCATAGCAACA
Source organism: Picea engelmannii (assembly GCA_009831015.1). Classification (NCBI taxonomy): domain Eukaryota; kingdom Viridiplantae; phylum Streptophyta; class Pinopsida; order Pinales; family Pinaceae; genus Picea; species Picea engelmannii. The sequence continues at coordinate 778,238 of ML779927.1, read as the reverse complement.
TTTGGGCCACTCAATCTATGAAAACGACATGTTGGCTATTATACATGTAGTGGATCTTTGTCGCCCTTATCTATTGGGGAAATGCTTCCAAATTAAGACAGATCATCAAAGCCTCAAGTATTTTCTAGAGCAACGCCCTTCCTCCCCGGAGCAACAAAAATGGGTGACTAAGCTCTTTCAATATGATTATGAGATCATTTACAAGAAAGGCAAAGAAAATGTGGTTTTTGATGCTCTTTCAAGAAAATATGAAGATGAAGGGTCCCTTTTTTTCCTCTCCTTCATTGTACCAGATTGGCTCCAAGATGTTCACCAGGAATGGCTACAAGATCCCAAAATTTCGCATATGATCCAACAATTGCAAGTCAATTCTCCAGTTTCCCCATGATACTCTTGGCACGGTGATGAGCTTCTCTACAACGATCATTTGTATTTAAGCAAACAGTCACAACTTAAATACACAGTGCTTTCTAAGCTTCATGTTACACCCACAACTAGGCACTTAGGGTTTACCAAAACCTATGACCGGGTCAAACATTCTTTTTTTTTTTTCTGGGATGGTATGAAACAAGACATTCACACTTTTGTGGTAGAATGTGATGTTTGTCAACACATCAAGCGAAAAAAAGTCAAAGCTCCTGGCACTCTACAATCGCTTTCGATTCCACCTGCTATTTGGAGAGATATCTCTATGGATTTTATTGTGGGCTTGCCTAAATCGGGAAATAAGTTAGTCATCATGGTGGTCATTGATCCTCTTCCCAAGTATTCCCATTTCTGTGTTGTTCACCACCCATTTACTCCCTCCACTATGGCTCAACGTTTCATGGATCATGTCTTCAAGCTTCATGGCATGCCTCATTCTATTGTTTATGATCAAGATCCCATTTTCACCAACAATTTTTGGCAAGAACTGTTCAAGATACAGGGCACCCAATTGCATATTAGCATAGACTATCATCCCCAAACTGATGGTCAAACTAAAGTTGTCAACAAGTGTTTGGAAACATATTTGAGGTGTTTTTCATCTGAAAGGAAAAATCAGTGGGCTCAATGGTTACCACTGGTTGAATGTTGGTACAACACTTCTTACCATACAACTACTTGCATGACTCCTTTTGAAGCAGTATATGGACAAAAGCCATCTTCAGTTCTCTCATACCTGGTAGCGAGAAAATCTCCCTATAACTATACCAGGGTTTAAGATATAGACAGAGAAAATGATCGTCTAAAAGTCAATCTAGTTTCTACTCTACCCCAAATATACCAAAATAAATGAACATAAATCAATAGAAGAGAAGATCGGTAATTGTACCTTTTATCCCACGTCTAGTGATGATCTCCTCAAGCTCTATAGTTCGAAAGACTACAAGTCTCCTCCCAAGGTTGACCTGCATCCAAGACAACGCAAACAAGGGCTACAGTCATGTTATTTATATTCATAAATTAGGGTTAGATATCAAATTCTATGTATAAATCAAAGAAAATACACAAAACATCATCATTTGGGACAAGGAAAAGAGATTATTTTATTCATCAAACAAAGACTGAAAATTACAATCCTTGTCAGCCATCGTTCCGCAAACCTGGTCCGGGCTCCTCATTACAATGCTCCAAGTGCACCTTCAATAGGCCTCTTCTCTCAATATACTAATCACCTCAAGGGAAGGGGATGGATTGAATGGAAGAAAAGGGGTTGAAGAAGGAATGTTGAGGCAATCACTCACAAAAGGTAGCAAATGCTTGGGCAAGAAAGGGAAGTGAAATTGGGCAGAGTTTCATTGTTCTTATGCTTCATTTTGAAATGAGACCCCAACACCTCCTTTTATATGAAAAAAGGATGTTTATTCGGTTGGGGGACGGGCTATAGCAGGTGAATTGGTTGGGAAACCTCCAACAACCTGTAAATTCCACCGAATTTCTTAATACTTTTTAATTTTTGTAACTTTTGGAGGTATACGTGGGTTGTGTATTGTGCAACAAGCATATCTACGTAGGTTTTCTACCATGAAACAAGCGTATGTACGTGGGTTGTAGTGGTGCAGGGCATGTACATGCTCTAAAAATTGGTTTTTTACGTAGAGCTTCTCAACAGGGATTTGGAAAATTATGAGAGCAAGAGGGCCAATGCCATGTATGCATGGGTAGGGAATTTCAAGGCTATAACATATGCCCCCTAATGTGTGAGGTCAGAAGAGAAACCGATGGCCGAAATATATTACAACATCTTCACCAATACACAAAATCGAGTGAGCCCGGGACCAGAGTTCGGAAGGTACCATCTGCAAAACAAAAATTGTCTCTTCGAGGTGGGCATACCCATGCTCGGGATTAACTGAATCATGGCTGCCAATAAAATACACTATAGATCCATGTCATATAACTATATAAAGTGTAGCCATGAGCAATACACAATGGGTATACATCTCAAAATCAGTCGAAGATATACAAGTATGGTATGCATCTTCAATAAGCTAGTGATGCATGCAGGTGGATATGAAGTCTTCATAAGTCGAACAATAACTTCAAGATCTTCAAAACTTAGGTAGGAGTAAAATGGGAGTGTATAACTCACTACCCTGAGGTCTTCGACAATCTATCGGGAAAAGACTAGAGGATCTCGATGATCAAGTAGAGAACTTCGTCGATTTCGAATCTGAACTTGACTGGACTCTCAGGATGGTCAACTCATGAAATTCAAGAGACAAATTGTAGAAATGCCGAATCAGGTTAGGTAAAACTTCCCTTGGAAAAAAGCACGAAAGATTATCAGACTCAGGCAGCATGACATTGACATAAGTTTGTGATGCAAGAGGCACCACAAACTCTCCATATGTTTGGAAGAGTAACCAAACGGAGGAGGACACAACTCTATGTAGCGAGAATAGCTTCCTAAGGTCATACTAGATCTCAATGCTTGACGAACAAACGGAAGGATGTGATTTCTCCGAGGGAGACTATATTTGCTGCCAAAAAAAGAATAAATATTTCTCGTCCCCTCTTTTAGGAATATTTGATTTTTTTTTTTATCTTTTTCAATTTTTAAAGAGCTTGAAATTGAATAAAAGAATGTCACGTTACAAAGGATGAACTAGTGTCAAGATCAAGCAAACTAGTTCCAAGTGCATGGAACATACTAATGCTCAGGGCAAAGAGATATGTGCAGGATAAAGACACTCGGGGAAAATTCCTCCATGGGTCAACGTGTTAGGTCGCAAAGGCAAGAAGTGTGCAAGGCTTGCGTATAAGGAATGCTTCAAAGGTTCAATTGAGAGCAACATGGAGCCGACATTCGGCTAGAGACGCAAAGATGAGACCCGTAATGCGATTAATCATGACACAGTGAGACCCCTTCTATGTAATTTTTTACGAGCCTGGAGAAGGCAATATCAGTAGTTTTTTCACATTTAGTGAGTGAAAAAATGCAAAAGAAGACTCCAGGGAGTACCTTTTTCGGAGTTAGTCTAGTCGGTTCAAAAAAGGGTTAAAATTTCACCAAAAAGACATCTATTCAAAACCATTTTAACGAACGTGACAAAGACAAGATCACTCAACAATCTTTTCAATTTTAGGGAGTCTGAAAAGAGCTTAACTATGGACTCTGGGGGGGTTCCTTTTTTGTAAGTAATCTCCAATGCTCGAAAAAGGTGATAAACCAAAATGAAGGAGAATGTTCCTTTTTCGAAGATTTAGTCCCTCGGGCCCCAAAAAGGGTTAAACTTACGCCTGAGAATACTCTTGTAGCGAACCGAAGTTCCTAGAACATACCTTTATTCGTAAAATTAGCCATCTGGATCGAAAAAGGGGTAAACTACCAATGGACATATGTGCCTTCAAATTTGAGTTTGGTGAGCGTGAAGGGCAACAAGATCGCTTGGAAATCTTTTCATTTTTAGAGAGTCTGAAAAGGGCTTAAATAAGACTCCAAGGGGCTAATTTTCTCAGTTAATCCAGACAAGATAAAAAAGAATAAATACAGTCTTGTTGGATGTTACTTTTGAATTTCAAAGCGAGCTTGAAAGACAACAAAGCATGCTCATTAGGGAGTCTCGAGGGTAAGGCCAAGAATGATGATGAACAAAAGAATGAGTCTTGATTATGTAATCATGATAGGACTAACCAGGAATACCAAGCCTATAGTCATTAATGACAACATGGACGCCAAAAATGCAGCAAAGGATCTACCTAAGGCATCCATGTAAAGGTAGGCTCTACCACCTAATTACGACACTTCTAAAGCAGCAATGAAGGTTATGTGTCGCACTTCGGTGGGGTCGATCCTATGGCAAAGCGAAAAAGACAACGAGATGCAGAAAGTGGGAATGAAATCTTAACTTATATGAAAAAAGTTGGAAAAAATGGCTTTTACCAAATGATACCAAAAAAAATGTAACCAATCTCAAAAAATCACCAAACCGAAAGGAAAATAGTACCGGAATGACCAATAGTAAACTTAGAAGTGAGATCGAGTGATCACTAAGCCAGAAAAAAAAAAAGGGGGGGGGGGCAAAAAGGGGCATAAAGGGCCAAAAATGTCTATAAATAGAAGTGGACAACTCATTTTTACCATTGTAATTTGAAAATCAACCAAAAGGTCAAAAAACCCATTTGCTATAAGAGTGGATTCCAGGAGCTTTAGTGGACAAAACGACCTTCTATTTGTACCAAGTAAGTAAAAAACACCCAAACTTGCAATTCAATTATTCCTTTATGATTTATTTTCATTTTTGGAGGGGGCGCGCTCTTGTAAAAAGAGTGGCCCTACGTGTATGTGGGTTGTCCAAAGCCATCCCACGTATGCACTCAGGCAGAATACTAAACAACCCGTGTACATACACAATTGTGTAAAAAGCAGCCCACGTACACCATCTAGTACTTTGAAAAAATAAAAAGCAAGCACTGACTCCTCTCAATTTTTGTCAGTGTTTCATGGAAACCTACACAGGAGACCTAGCTAAAGCATACACAAACAAAGCTTATCAAGAAAAGGAAGAGAGATACACAATGAAGAATGAGAATCAATGTATATTATGATCTAATCAATGAGTGAGTGATCTTAACTCATATAGGCAATGACATCCTATAATTAGGAATGCATGCATAATAGTGATGGTCTAAGATTATAAAGTCTAAAATAGAACTAGTCAGTTAACTCCCACAGAACTAGTGTTACTCCCATTGAACTAGTGTGCCGAAAATAGAAATTTCTCCAACACCCCCCCTGAACATCACTATGGAGTAAAAAATGAGTCCCAACTACTAAGCCATATTAGGTACTCATGTACAATGCAACTAATGAACACTGAATAAAAGTGAGGAAAGAGGGAAAACTACGTGGGAACAAAACCCCCCCTCAAAAGACAATGTATCAAAAGAAGAAAAGGCAGTTGCTAGGCAACTGTGTTCTTCACTGCAAGACGATCCCGCAAAGTATGAAACTTCTACTCAGTGAATGTCTTGGTGAATATGTCAGCAGTTTTTTCAGAGGAAGGACAAAACTGCAAACCAATGATCCTGTCATGTACTAAATCTCTGATGAAATGCATGTGGACCTCAATGTGTTTGGTTCGCTGTCGTTGTATTGGATCTCTACAAAATCTTAGTGTACTCTGATTGTCACACCATATGATAGTTGGACAGTGAAATTGGATACGAAGCTCGGTAAGGAAGTGTTTGAATGACACAGTTGACTACTCCTCTGTACTCGGCCTCTGAGGAAGATAAAGCAATGGATGATTGCTTCTTACTTGACCAACAAATTGGGCCTGACCCCAAACTGAGAGAGTACTTGAATGTGGACTTGCGATCTGTGCTATAACCAACCCAATCTGAATCTGTGAAGCCTATGAGATCTAATGCACAACCAGTTGCATAGTGAATCCCATAACTCATGGTGCCCTGAACATATACGAGGATGCACTTGGTAGCCTTCCAGTGTAGATCATGGGGTTCCTGCATGTATATGGAAACTGCTCCTACCGCATATGAGATATTTGGATGGGTGTGGGTGAGATACAGAAGACTCCCCACCAATAGTCAATACAAAGTGTTGTCCACTAATGGTGTATCCCCACCATCCTCAAGTCTAATCCCAGATAAGAAGGATGTAGGTGCAGTCTTACAGTCTGTCATGTGGAATATATACAGAAGATCCCTGACATACTTAGCCTGAGAAATTTTGATGCCGAAAGCATTCTGACTGATCTCAAGACCAAGAAAAAAGTGTAATGGACCCATGTCCATCATAGAGAACCTGTCATGCAAAATATATTTGACCAAAGAAATGGCTAAAGCAGAGTTACCAGTGATCAAAAGATCATCAACATAGAGAACTAATATCATCACAGAGTCAGTAGTCCTCAACAAGTAAACATTGGAATCAGATTTACATCTAACAAAAGCATGTGAAAGCAAGTAAGAATCCATCTTTGCATACCATGATCGAGGTGCCTGCTTGAGGCCATAGAGAGACTTCTTCAGTTTGCATACTAGAGACGAGTTCTAAATTAACCCCTGTGGTTTCTCCATGTAGATCTCCTATGAAAGGTCACCATGAAGAAAAGCATTATTCACATCCATTTGGTGAACTTCCCATCCTTTGGTTACTGCAATGGCTAGATCCAAGCGAATGGAGTCCATCTTTGCTACAGGAGGAAAGGTATCATCATAATCTATCCCATGAATATGTTGGAATCCTTTTGCAACTAATTTGGCCTTGTACCTGCTCACCTGAACATCTACTACTCTCTTGATCCTGTAGACCCATTTGCATCTGAAAAGTTTCCTCCTTGGTGGAAGTGGAACCAGATCCCAAGTCTGATTCTCTAGGAGAGAGTCGTGCTCCTCCTTCATGGTTGCTTCCCATAGTGGATTGCCAACAACCTCACTATAGGTATGTGGATCAGAAGATTGAACCATATAGCAATGCATGGGCATCGTTGGTTCAGAAGCTAAAATTACATGAGAATGATCCACATGCTGAGATCGAGTCCTCCTCGAATCCAATGGATCCCCTGCAAGGTTGTATGATGCCTGAAGTGTGGATTGTGCTCACTTGGGCATTTATTGAAGCTCCAACGTTGCATCCTCATTTGGTTGTACTACCTGCTCATCTGCATGTACAAAATCCTCTGAATCTGTGTCTAGATATGTAGCATCTGAGTGTGTAGAATCATCATCTATGATGTCTGGAACTGATGGAAGCACAAGAATCTTTGCATGGTGCACTGGAGGTGCATGCAAAGGACTCTCCTCAAACTGAATAGTGTGCTCAATGATGAGTCGATCTATAGAGGGATCAATCAATCTATACCCCTTCACATCATCTGGATATCCCACAAAGGTGCAAGGTGTGCTCTATGGATTTAAGGCTTTCCTCTTTTCAGAAGGAATATGGGCCCATGCTCTAGATCCAAAGATGTTGAAGTGTGTGACATATGGTTCTTCACCTGTCCAAGCCTCAAAAGGTGTCTTATCCTCAACAAATCTGTGAGGTGATCTGTTATGTATGTAAGTAACACAATTAATTACCTCAGTCTAAATCTTGGAAGGAAGTGATCTTGCATGCAACATGCAATTGGTCATCTCCTTGAGAGACATGTTCTTCCTTTCAACAACTCCATTTTTTTGTGGAGTGTGTGGAACTGTGTACTGCAACTGGATACTAGCTTCACGACAAAGATTCTAAACATATTTTTTGATATACTCCCCCCCATTGTTTGTATGGAGGATCTTGATTTTCTTCCTAATTTGTGTCTCTACTAGAGCTTTGAAGTCTTTGAGATGCTCAAAAACTTCAGACTTTTGTCTGAAAAAATAAACCCAAGTATAGCGTGAGTAATCATCAATAAATGTAAGAACATACCTTGCTTTGTTGATGGAAGGATGTGGAAATGGACCCATGGGATCACTGTGAACAAGCTCGAAGGAAGAGGAGGCTCTCCTTGCCTTCCCCTTTTCAAATTTCTCTTCGGGATGCCTGCCAAGAATGAATTCTTCACAAACCCCTTCAGAAAATTGAATGTCTGGCAAGCCTTTGACCATTCCTTGCTTGGAAAGTCATTGCATGTACCTAAAGTTTAAATGACCAAATCTCTCATGCCATACTCTACTACTATCATTAGCATGTGTAAGTAGCAAAGAGGAGTCATAGTCAATAAACTTAGTGAATTTATACAACCATGATTTTTGATCTACCTCACCAACTGCAATAATGGAACTGTGATGCATGTCAAGTACAATAACTAAATTTGATGTAAAGTCAACCCTTTTACCTGTTTGAGTGATCTGATAAACTGAGAGCAGATTTATAGAAAGCTTTGGAACATGTAAGACATTCTCAAAACTTCCATTAGGGAGTTCCACTCTTCCCCCTCCTGCAACTGCTATTGGAGTATCATCCCCCATGAGAATAGGAGGTCCAGAGCATGAACTCAAAGAAGTAAAAACTTCCTCTTTAGCTGCCATATGATGTGATGCACCAGAATCTATAATCCATGAATCAGATGTGGAATTAATTGCAACCAGAGCATGATGATTACCTTTCTTAGGTGCATGGTCTTCTTCCTTCTTCTTCTTGGCTCCTTCGGGAATGAAGTCTCCAAGGTTATTCTTTTGAAGTACATGTGTCATAAGATCAATCTGCTACTTCGTGCATGTGGATTCTTCATGATTCAGTTTATTGCAATATGTGCATTGCTTTCCCTTCTTCTTCTTCCCTTTGGAATTTGAAGAATTTTTGGAACCCGAGGAATCCTTGAAGGGTTTGGAATATCCCTCCTTCTTTGACTCTGGATGTAATAACTCTTTTCGTTTCTGCTTCGATTTCTGATTGGATGACCCCTTTTCCATCATGCATGGTGAGTGCATGTGCTTTGGGATATTTCATGATGCCCATTTGTATGATTTTTGTTTGCTCTTGTGTGATAGACTCAATGAACCGAGCCATCGTAGGCATTTTCCAATTTGTGCCCAAAAAACATATGTCAGAATGGAAATTGGAGACATATACAGCATATTCTGGTCATAGCTTGGCCAATATTGCTATAATAAGTTGTTTATCTTGTGTAGACTTGTCAATACCACATTCACCCAAGCTCAAAATCAAATATTTCAATATAGTAAATAAATCTTGTATATTATCAAAACTTTTAGGGTCTAAGGTATTCAGCTCTACCTCAAGCATATGACCTCGCATCTCATCCTACATTCCAAAGAGTCCTTCCAAGGTGGTCCAGATCTCGTTTGGAGTCTTGCATGCGGCAACATGAAATCATAAATCAGTGGAGACTAACTAAAGAATTATTCATGTGGCCTCATCCTTACGGTTCACCCATCTGGTCTTCTCAAGCGCTGATGTAGGTTATGTTTATGTCGCCATCATCAAATTATACAGTCCTTTTATTTTGAGTTGGAATGTGGCCTTCGGCTTCCATTCAAAATAGTTGTACGGCGTGAGTATTATCACCATACTTGATTGAAGAAGTTGCATCGTCTCCATCCCTACTATTGATTCTGAAAAGATCCTGAAAATCCAGATCGTGGATTTTGAGACATGACTGACGGTATTATGACAGCTATAGATATTATAAAATATATATGTCTCCTAAAATATGATGTGGGTTTTGGATACTCTTGGCGAGCATGAGCATCCCTATGTTATACGTCTCTGGTAAAAATTTCAGCCCGACCCATATCGCGGATTTCAAGATATCACAATTTTACTGTAGAAAACCAATTTTTGGAGGGTTGTTGAATCGTCGCACCCTTAATGAAGGACACGGTGCGACGATGCTAAATCATCACACCCTTACTGAAGGACACAGTTTGACGATTGTGAAAAAATGAAAAAATGTTAAATCGTCGCACCCTTCGATAGGGATAGGCCGCGACAATGGCATAAACTAGGTTTTCTCAAAGACTCTTTAGCTCTTCTCTGGCTTGTCTGAGTTGCTCCAAGCAGCTTGGCTCTGATACCATGTCAATGTTTCATGGAAACCTACACAGGAGACCTAGCTAAAGCATACACAAACAAATCTTATCAAAAAAAGGAAGAGAGATACACAATGAAGAATGAGAATCAATGTATATTATGATCTAATCAATGAGTGAGTAATCTTCGCTCATATAGGCAATGACATCCTATAATTAGGAATGCATGCATAATAGTGATGGTATAATATTAATCAATGAGTGAGTGATATTCACTCATATAGGCAATGACATCCTATTATTAGGAATGCATGCATAATAATGATGGTCTAAGATTAGAAAGTCAGTTAACTCCCACTGAACTAGTGTGTCGAAAATAGAAATTTCTCCGACAATTTTTGCCATGTAACAGGATGTATGTTCACTGGAGAGAGAGAGAGAGAGAGAGATAGCATCAGTAGTTCGACGTCTTGGTCGAGGAGGACCCTATGGCCATCGTTGCACTAAAACAGTGCAGGTTATGGAAGTTCTTCCAGTGTCCATTTATGAGGGCACAACTAAGGTTGCTCAATTCTCTTGTGGAGTATTGGCATCTTGATGTTGAGGCGTTCATGCTAGAGGGTCAATCATTGACCCCAAGTACAGAGGATATCTACTTTCTGACTGGCCTCTCGAGAAGAGGGGAACTAGTCAACTTGAGGACCTTTCCTCCAGGGTCGTTAAACATCGAGGACTACATTAGAATGTAATATGAGGTCGACATTGAGAAGGTAGGTTCTTAGGTGCCAATCCACAATATCACCAACCTCTCTATACGTGTGATCTTACTTTTAATTGGGCGGATTACTGGATATGCAGTGCTTCATCAAGCCTGTCAGGCACATATGCATTGTGCCATTTAGTGCTTGGAGGCCACCATTTTTTACTGGAGTACTACCATGCTTGTATGCATGAAGAGACAACTTACAGAGTGTCGGAAACGTACCAACAAGAAATTTGGGTTTGGTACTATCTTGTGCTCCTTCTTCTTTGAGAGGGTGCCCAGTCTCAGTCCTAGAGAGACGGTACGAGGGCATGTAGCCTTCTTCCCAACCATGAGCAAGTGGGCAACTTTGCTGCCTCGACAAGGTGGAGGGAGGAATATAGAGGCCTTCGACAACAATTTTTTTAATTGGCGGGCATGTCAGATCCCGATGATCTAGGATTACCCATATGCATGGATCAACTTCAACAGACACCCAGACATACCTATGCCTCCAAGCGAGGAGCGAGGCGAGATAAGTAACATATATTTTAAAGCTTATTTAATTTGTATTTTTCATATATATCCTTTTTATGTGTGTATAGAGTACTAAATCGTGTATCTGTTATGTACAGATGTGGGGCATGTTCAACCAACAGACTTCGCCAGGACTCGGCGTCGTCCTCAACCTGAGGCAAGACCAACAACAACAGGAGGACCAGTAGCTGCAGGAGGACTCCCAGCCGGATAGGCTAACAAAGTCTTTCGACGAGTGGAGCGTAACCTCACTGCGCTCACCCGTGTTGTTCGTATGGCCAAGATCAAGGATCTCCCCCTGCTATGTAGCCACATGTAGTAGGGGTGCCTTGGACTTGAGTCTAGCTATTCTAGCGTCTTGTGAAACTCGTTGTACATCATAGCAGGGCCAATAGTCCTTATCCCTAGATAGCATTAGATCATTGATGTGCCGAGGGAACTTTTTGTACTATATGTATTTTTTGAGGGCATAAGCCCAACTATGTAGACTGATGACTTTTGAGGCTTTCATGCCCAACTATGTACTCATAACACTATTTTTTTGGACATATATATATATTTACGTCTTTCTTGTCTTATGGAAGACATTTTTACAAATGTATTTACATGTGTATGTGTGTGATTTTCTTTTTATATGTGAGCAGCATGCCAATCTAAACCTTGATTAGTTAGAGTATTTGTTAGATGATTAAATCTCCTAGGAACATGGATATACGTAATGTAATCGAAATATCATTCTAAGAGACGTACCCTAAGGAATCGTCGGTGCATAGTGGGATCATAAACACAGTAAAACCCATTTAACTGGGACACAACTAGTTGAGCATCTAGGTAGACCCGGAGGTGAGAAATGCCATGTGAAAAATTGTCACGAAGCAATTCTATCACTGCGTTGTACTCGGCAACATTGTTCATAGCGTTGCCTAGACAAATATCTTTGGAAGATAGCAACTAGCCTCTAGGTGTGAAAATCACCCAAGCTACGGAAGCAAGCCTCCGAGTGTGTTGGCAAGCGTCGTCCGCGAACCCAAAATAAACCTTTGATTCACTTGACATCTGCCACTGTGAAAAAGAAGACATAAATAACTACACATCCACAAAACAAAAAGACAAAAAATGTATAAGAAGTTCTACATATATACAAGAAGTCACCTAGGTGACCAACCTAAGAGTAGTACTTCTTAAGGTAGAGCCCATTACTAGGCTCCTCCAAGGCATTTCCCTAAAAATCAACCAGATGGTAAGCGCCCTTCTCTAAGACTTGTTTCACAATGAACGGTCTGAAGCACATGGGTTTGAACTTGCCTGTCCCGAGGGGATATTTGTCTTGATCATAGACCAGGACAAGATTGCCTTCAGAGAAAATCCAAGGACAAACAGATCGATCATACTGACACTTGACTTGTTGCTTATGAGCCTCATTGGCTAAGGCTACATCACGACGCTGCTCATCGAGTTGCTCGAGATATAGAAGGCATTCCTCAAGCGATGAAGTGTGCGACAGTAATTCCACTGCCAATTTTAAAGAAGGAATTATACACTCAATAGGTAAGACTGCTTCCAGCCCATATACGAGTTGAAAAGGTGAAAAACTGGTGGCAGTCTTCACAGACGTTTAGTAGGCCCACAATGTTGAATACAACATCAAATCCCAATTCGACTTGGCAGAATTGATCGTCCGCTAAAGAATAACCTTGAGAGACTTATTCACAACTTCAACCTGACCATTCGCTTGCAGGTAATAAGGTGACAAATTTTTCTACTTAAACCTGATATTTGACGTTAATTCAGTCATCATTTTGTTTTGGAAGTGACTGCCATGGTCAGTGACAATCTCCTTCGGGATACAGAACCTTGCTACTATCTGATTAAAGATGAAAAGAGTCATTGTTTCGCCATCATTGCTAAACATTGGCATAGCTTCAACCCACTTCGTGAAGTAGTCTACTGCTACGATAATGTAACGATGCCCCCTGGCTGAAGCCGGGTGACATGTAGTAAAATCAATGCCCCACTTGGTGAAAGGACCAACAACAATGCCTGGAAACATAGGAGCAGGACGTGCCCACATCTTTCGACAACATATATGGCATGGGTGGCACTTCTTGACCGCCTCTACATAATCTTTGATCAATGAGGGACAGAAGTAACCTACACATAGAATCTCTTGGGTTGTTGTTAACCTAGAAAAATGACCGCCACATGATCCAGTGTGATAGTCGTTCAAGACGAGCTTTGCTTCTTCGTGGGTAAGACATTTCTGAAGAATGCAATCTATGCCTCTACGATAAAAACTGTGATCGAGTATAAGATAGTTTCGCCCCTAATGTCGAATTCGTCGACGCTCATCGTGGGAAGAAAAAGCGGGGCACTTCAAAGTCTGGAGATATACTAGTCTATCTCCATACCAGGGGTCCGAAGATGCAATTAGAAAAATATCTCTATTAATAGGCGATTCTTCGGGCATGATATCACTAGACTCGACCGACAGTTCCGAAATGAGTTCGACAAAGACCAATGACTTTTTTTGTTTCGCAAAAACAAAATCCAAGTCAAAATCATGTAAAATGACTATCCATCTACTAATATTTCCACCAATGACCCATCGTGTTAGCACATATTGGAAAGGGTTGACGACGATAATCACAGTGGCCTTGCGAAGCAAAATGTAGTGACAAAACCATTGGATAACATGAACAACTAAGGCAAGTTTCTTAGCATGAGAATAGTTGAGTTCTGGTCCAACCAGGCCTCGGCTAAGGTAATATATAACGTGCTCTTCAAGCATATCATCTTCTTGAACCAATACCATGCCGATGGTCGACTCTACAACAACCAAATACAACAAGAAATCTCTGTTATAATCAAGAGGTCGGACTAGAGGGGCAGACGTCAGGGCACATTTCAATGCTTCAAAGGAGCGTTGAGAAGCTTCATCCCAACATAATGGGACCCCTTTTGTCAAAATATATGTAAACCCTTTATTGATCTCGGCATAATTTGTGACAAAACGTCGAAGAAAATTCACTTTCCCGTGCAAGCTCTGAAGCTGGGGTATCGTGCACGGGGGAGGCAATTGAACTATCGCCTCAACCTTGAGAGGATCGACCATGATCCCTATTGTCGATACAATAAAACCTAAAAGATGACCCGACGTCACACAAAATCTGCACTTGTTAGGATTCAAGCGAATCTGATAGTAGCGACATCTCTCAAAGATTAGTCGAAGATGGACGGGATGATCAGATCTCTTGGAAGAACGCGATGCTAGATCATCAAGGTATGCCTCAACTATGTGTTTGGGGTCATGAAAAGAGAATTCCATGGCCCACTGAAAGGTGGCTTCAACATTCTTCAGGCCAAAAGGCATCTTACGATACATGAAGGTACCCCAAGGAGAAATAAAAGTCGTCTTATGTTGGTCCTCGGGTTTGATTTGAATCTGATTGTAACCTAAAAAATCATCCATGGATGAAAAGACTTCATAGTCTGCGCATTGATCAACAATCTGATCGATGAACGGGATAAGGAAATTGTCTTTATGACAGGTCTTATTCAAATTACGGAAGTCCATACAAACATGAATTGTGCCTTGTTCCTTGTTGACCAGAACCGGGGTTGTCACCCATTTTGTCAATTATACACGGTAGATAAAACCGACGTCGTTCAGTTTTTCTACTTCTACCTTGATTGTTGTCGCTTTCCAAGGATTGACCAGACGAAGATTCTGTAGGATCAGTTTGGCATCAGGATAAGTCACGATTTCATGCTCGACAATTCGTGGGTCGATGCTTGGCATTTCCTCGTAAGACCAGGAAAAAATGTCGGGAAACTCTTTGAATAACTCAGTGTAAATTCGAATCTCTTCGGGGGAACAATCCGCTCCGATGAAAACATTCTCCATGACACAAGGGGTTTTGGATATATCGATTGGAATCATTGTAGCAATGCTTGCCATGTTTCCCTCAGCATAAACTCTGTGCGTAGCCAAAGGATTGATAGGACAAGGACTATCTCCATTCACGATCGAAACAAAATCTCCCGCCTTTATTCTCCTAAGCTCGGGAAGGAAGTAAGATCTATGATGTAGATCATCTAAAGGTCTATCAGGACCAGTCATTTCCTCAAGAATCGCCTCGTAAGAGGGCAAGGCCAAGTCTAAAGGATCTTGAGTGGCAAGAGAATATTAAGCCCAAATAGGCTCGAGAACTGGATCTAACTCATGTGAGGGATCT
>ML779927.1:727395-762596 GCA_009831015.1 Picea engelmannii | reverse complement strand
GAGCTAAATCTGAATGGGGGGCTAGTCAAAGACCTAAGGGTGCCCTAAAGGGCCCCTTGTCCACACTAAGAACCAGTTGGATATTGCCTCAAAGACATGCTATAAAAGGAGGCCATGGGTGCACTAAGAATTTAAGAATCTCATTGTATTGTTATGATTCCTCTATCCTCCCTCAAGAAACCTCTTTTCTTATTGAATCATTCTAGCAACATCTCAATAAGCTATTCACCTCACCTCTTGAGGGAATAGGCTTGGATTTCTTCACCATTTTCTTTCTAGATTATCATTGTAAGAAGAGCTCTCAAATAAGGGATTCAAGAGCCCTCCTAAGGAGGAAGAGGGGATCCATCAATCCTCCTTTCTCTACGGTGTTTGCCAACTAATATAGTTACCCATTGGTGGCATAATCATTGGTCATTTGGTTGATTGATTTTGGTTCAAATTTCCTCATGCATTTTAGTTTTATTTCTTTAGTTGTTTCTAGCTTAGTTGTTTGTTTATTTCATGTGATTGAATTGTTTAATTCATATACTAACCTATGTCTTGTCTAGCAGTCCCAACTAGAATTCTAAGTGCCCTTCTTTTGCTCATTAAAGTGGTGAAAAGGACACAACATATTGACGACCATAGTGGGGAGAAGGTATCAATTTCCTCCCTATTTGGGTTGTTTGAGCACTTTTTTTTTATCGATTTGCCTTGCAGGGACCATAATTGTCCTAGACTTACCTGCAAAGAGCTGAGTTTGGAGCTGGAGGAGGAGAATTCCACTTAAAATTTCCCCCACTGAGGCGTATCATAACGTGCGCGGGTATTTCGGCCCACAGACGCTTATTCAAAGCATTGTGCGCCCACAACACTTCTATTCTTTGTGCATTCTCCACACAGTGCATCAAAAGGTCTTAGATTCACTGCGCATTGTGCACCCACTGCGCCTCTGTCTGAACTGTAACCCACGCATCTGTCCAGAGTTTCCAAATTGTAAGAGTTTTTGTGATATTTTGAAGGCCCCTAGCCTTCAAAATCTTGCTTTTATTCAATTTGTAAAAGCACAACACTTAGATTCCCTTCCCACATGAAGGGTTAGTCAAAACATAGGCACGTAGGGGGTTAAAAAGAACCATATTTCTCCTCTTATGCTTTGAGTTTCCACATGGATGGCTTGGTTTTATTGTAAAAGTTAAGTTGAGATTCTCTACTATCACATATAAAAACACTTGTATTGGGACCAGAAATCAAACTTTAATCATTGAGTATGCTCTTCTCTCGCACCATAGAGCGATCTTGAGAATAAAAAAAGTGATTAAGGGGACATTTTATCTCCCTTAACAAAATCTTTAGGAGAGGACAAAGCCCCCCTAGGGCTCCTCTTAGTATCTTTTCAAAACATCTTAAATTTGTAAGGCTCCATACATGCCCACATGTTGCAAAGTTAGAATAGTTTCGAAGCTACTTTCTTAGTTTACATCACTAAGGGAGTTTAAAGATTATAGTAACGGGCCCATACATGCCCACATGCTTGCAATCTAGGATAGTTTTTTCAAAGCTTTCTTAGATTAAATCAGATTAGGGAGTTTAACGGATTGGTAAGGACCCATATGTCCACATGCTATTTCTTTAGGGAGTTTAAAAATTCTTCAAGGTTGTACCAATGGCATCTAGTAAGATAGGTAATCAAGATTTGTAAGGACCACAGGAAGTCCGCATGTTGCAAATTGGCATCTAACTTATTAAAATTTTGATACATTTTATCACTTGCTCAGACACAAAGTCACTCCTCCCTCACATAATTTCATCTCGAATTGTGGAGGTTGAAGTAAGTTTCCCCTAAAAAGGATTCTGAAATGTCCCACTATTTCTTGAAGAATTTATCCACACCCACTTAATTCTAAACGAGATTGGTTCACACCCCCAATCTCTCAAACAACCACATCTAATTTTTTTCTAAAAACTCACTAAGTTTTCCTCCACAGGAGGTGCCAAAAGAATTTTTTTAGTCTAGGTAGGATCTCGGGGGTAGGCATCTAAATAATCTCCTGTTATCTGGTTCTCACATCTTCAAACATTAGAAGTTGACAAATAGGGAACTTTAAAATCCTCCAAGTCAAGTGTTCTTAACACCATAAGGCAGGGAGATACCTGTGAAGGGTTGAAGGTCGAGGTCTAGTTGTTCTTTGCGTCCATCCTTGAGTCACCCAACTCTTGGAAGGGATCCAGCATGTGACCCATTTCTGAGGCCAAAAATCTAAATGTCGCACTTTGATCGAGGTACTTAGTGGCCAAATTTTAGGACATCTACCCAGGTGGCAATTGTGGGTTTCAATTGCACCTCGATCAGATTTTGCGTGGCTATTGGGAAATATCTCTAGCTCTTTCAGGATATGCACCCTCTACCCCTCATTATAATTGATTGCTTCATCCTTCACTAGTTCCTCTTCTGGTGGCTTCAGACCCCACTGTTGAGTACTATTGGAAGGTCTAGTGCTATTTGAGAGGAAGGATGTTACGTCTTTTTAGGACATGAGCATTTGTTTTCTTTGTTCTCCCATGCAGACAAAATCCACCTACCCACATTTATGTTTCTTTTCAATTGATTTATGTATGATGCTCATTTGATTACATACGATTGCGAGATATATTGTGAAGGTCCAAAATTGTACAAAGTCTCTTGTTCATTTATTGCTCTCATCACTATTTACACACATTCACTTTGCTAGTCAGACATCATAGGGGACCCACTGAATCCTTGTTGCTCCAGACACTTGCAAAATCTCCCTCCTATCCTAGGAGGAGTTCCTAGCCTCGCCAACTCACCGACTCAACCATCTCACACCCCTGTGACTGCTACTATTTTGGGATCAACTTTGCTTGGTTCCACTTTACTTGGGTCCAATTTCACAAAACCAATCATCCACTGGCTCTCCTTCACAAGGAGGTAGGGGACAAACTTCTTCTCAAAGGAGAAGTACAAACCCACCAAATCCTTCTCTAGGGTCAAGTACACAACTTGCTCACACCGTGGTTGGAACTAATCCTCCACCGCCACCCCACATGCCATATTTGGCCTCCCTCAACATACCTAATTTGAGTAAGCTCACGAATGACCCTATATTGCATGACCCCACATGGCCCAATATGCCTACCAAGATACCTTCAGACATTCCCAAATTTGAAGGGAAATTGGGGGAAGATCCCGCCAACCATGTCATGACCTTCCACTTATGGTGCTCTTCAAACAACATCATGGACAACTCCACCTGTTTAAGTTTATTTCAGCGCACACTCATAGGTCCTTCAACCAAATGGTATGTGGACGAAAAATTAGGGTCCCACGTGACTTTTGAATCCTTGGCCAAAAGATTTTTGGCCTTCTTTTAACTACCAGTTCGTCATGAGAATGGTCTAGAACTACTCTTTGAGTGTAAACAAACCTCAACCATGCATATCGCTGACCACATTCACGAATGGCGTCGGCGATGTAGTTTATGCAAAGCAAAAACCACCAAATAACAATGCCTTGATTGGTTTCTCAAATCACTCATCTCTATCCTTGCCAAAGATGTAGCCTCCACCTTCCCCCAAACTGAAGAGGAAGCCATCAGCAAGGCTCAACAGTATGACCTCATTTATGCTTAATCAAGTTACTTATACACAATACTACCTGACGCCCTGAGACTCGTACCATTCAGCCAGGACAAACCTGGGACGTCTCACATGGCGGATGGATTAATCGGTACCACAACACACCATAATTTAGACATCCAACCACCACCCATGTATGGTGAACCCCAATATTCATCAATGTATGGAGGTCCATCTTACTACCCTCCTCCCCCTTACCAACAACCATATCTTGTGGCCCCCCCTCCACCCATGAGTGGACCCTTGCCGTCACTCATAATGCGCCCGACCTCTCAACCAAGTTCAGGCACCCCTTCTACCTCATCTTATAACCTGGGCACTAGTGAAAGTGCTACGCCTTCCTATGCACCCTACGGATCGTTGCCACAAAACAATTTGTATTTTCCATTTCCTAGTCCTCCAAAACCAATTGCTCCTCCAAAAGGACAACCACACGCTAGAGTTAACTTTGTTCAACCCTCTCTCATTCATCAATTTCAAAATTTTGAAGAACTAAATAAGGCAAATCCGTCCCATCAACCGAATAATTCCAAAAAGAAAGGAAAAAAGTGAAACAATAATACCCCAGGACCAAGCAGAAATAACCCCCAACAACACCAACCTGTTGGGGGAAACCAGAACCAGCGTTACCAAAATCCTCAAGGGGACAATAACAACAAAAGCCAAGGGAGGAACAACAACAACCTCCAAACGAACTTCCCTTGTGCCCTTTGTGGTGAGCATGGTCATTATACTCACCATTGTCCCCAAATTGTCGACTTCAAATGGATGAAAGATTCCATGAATGCGTCACGTCCTCCAGCGCCGCCTGCCCCTTAGCAGGCCCCACAATAGTATTTGCAACAACCACCCCGGACTGGGTTGCAAAACCCTATTCCACACCAAGGTGTGATGAATACCCAGCAGGAGATGCATCCTGCCCAACCACAAATGGGACAGTATCAAATCCCTGGAAATTCGGCAGATCGTAATATCCTCCTAACTAGTGAAGAAGAAATTCTTCTGCAAACACGCAATCGTCAATACAATGTGCCCCTTAATCTACTCTTACCACTTCAGAAGCAACTCCAGCTACAGCCAGACAACCCTTGATGATTCCCCGCCCTAATGTTGAACCCACCATTCATATCCCTCGCATCCTGTTATGACGGAATGTCAACAACCCTCAGGCTAGGGCGATACACAATTCTAGTTTGGTCGATGACTTGGCTCAATCTCCTGCAGCCATGTCAGTCTTGGAGGTCCTTCAAACCTGTCCAACTCAAAGGAAATATTTACTATCCACCTTGGGGGCAGTCGACCCAGTTTATACTAGACTCATCACATTTGATCTAGATTGTGGGGAACCTCATCTCCCCGTTTTGGTAGCTTTCCAGATACTAGTCAAGATTCGGAACATCATGGTTCATCGATGTATCATTGATAAAGGTGCATCCAGATGCATCATTTCGAAAACTATATGGCAGAAACTTTGCTCTCATGAACTCATACCATCCGCCATCACTTTGAGAGCTTATGACGTACGACCATCTTCTTATGAAGGGCCCTTTCAAAATGTCCCCATTAAACTCGGGGGCAAAACCATCCTTATCGACATTCAGGTTATCGACGCCCTACTCGATTACAACATATTGTTTGGACATAGCGACATGTACGCTATGGATGATGTTCCCCCACAACAAGAAGATCATCACCATCGACCAAGTTTCACATTACGAGCCTAACCACTCGTCCAACATCGATAACATCTTACCTCTTGTTCACACTAGTTTTGATGCATATCCACTCATAGATATGGGCCTTGGAATTTTCAAGGACCCATCTTTGTTGGGGGCATACCACAGAGCACCATCACTCATACACCCCTCAACACAAGTGTGTGGCATATCTTCCAATGGAACTGAAACTGGAGATACCATTCCTCCCACAAGGCTTCTCCACTCCTTGACGTCCCACTAGTGGAAGAAATCCTACCTCAGGAATCCCCTGAGAACCCTCTGACACCACTTATCCCTGATTTCACCCTCCCCCAGGGTCAAATCCCAGTTTGGGAGACAACCCCCCAAGCCATTATTCAAATTCCCTTCTTCTACCCCCCACCGGGAGTACAAGATTTCCAGGTAGTTGCAATGCTTACCCTTCCCAACATGGTGCTCGCCATTCCAGTATGGTATCTACACCCACCCGCGATGGTTCCTCAACCATCCCTCCCTCCCCAAACAAAGGGAATCTCGATGCAAATTCCAGTACTAACTCTGACCACACCTCTTTCACCCCCACTTGCGAGCACCACCATGATGACTAGGGGCAGACGGAAGAAGAAAGAGCCCACCACTCCACTTCCTCCCCAAGTTCAACCTCCTTGCACACTATGCGAGAGAGAGGGACACCCCACAAATAGATGTCCCTCTCTCCCCGAGTTACGTAATTTGATCCAACTCCCTCGAGCAACCACATCGCTCGTCGCTTCACCAAGAACACCTAGAACTACCACCATGTCCCCTGCTACAGGCAGTAAAGGGCTGCGAACCAAATTCACATGTGCCATCTGTTCAGAGTATGGCCACTACACTCATCATTGCCCTATGCTACCTCAGTTTCGACAGACACTAACGACAATACGCCAAAGATTTCAGCAAGACCCCTCTCCACCCACGTCACTGACATCCATTATGTCACGACCTCAGTCAACGAACGTATGAGGTGCCCTTGCTCTCTTTGTGACTCACTTGATCATTTCACATACAAGTGTTCTTCGATCATTAAATATAGGCATCGTCAAATGGCCCTTATTCAAACTCCTCCAACCACCCCACTTCCTGTGATGCAAGTGATTCCCCTCATTCCTTATCCTGATACCCCCAAACCTAAGTCACTTCCCACCCCTCCATGGTTCATGATAGAGTCTCTAAGGATTTCCCCCCAAATCCTCCCAATTCCCCGGTTCATTTCACCCGGGAAATATTACCCCTGACCATAGTTGACAACCCACAGTGTTTGGGCATTTGGTTTATGTCAAGCACACCATCGAACCATAGTTGTGATACCCCCTCTACGTCCTCACCACCTGAAGACAATCACACGGTGAATGTCACCAATGTTCCTTCTCCCGGTCCCTTATATTCTCGCATCAAATCTATCGGGGCACATAGACCGATTCGACAACCCTATCCCTGCCCCCGATGCTTTGTAAGAAGGCAACATGGCCAACATTTCCCCCACTGTCAAAATTGACATTTCCAACAAATCGGGAATCATAGAGGAAATCACGATTTGCACCGCATGCTCCCTTGAGGAACTCACAACTTATAAAGCTCTCTTTCAGGAATACCAAGATATTTTTTCCTGGTCATATACAGAGATGCCCGGCCTCAATCTTTCTAGCGTCAAACATCGCACCGACACATGGCATGATGTCGCCCCAGTACGTCAAAAGCAACGACCACTTTACCCATCCAAAGTTGCGACTATCAAAGCCAAAATTGACAAACTACGCATTGTAGGGTACATATACCCCATCACATACACCTCGAGGGTCTCCAACCCCCTCCCTGTTAACAAACAATAGGGCACTATTCGCGTCTGCACCGACTTTGGTGATGTTAATCATGCTTGTCCCAAAGATAACTTCCCAACACCTTTCATCGACCAAATTATCGATGATTGTGGCGGCCACGAGGCCTTTTCCTTCATGGATGGGTTCTTCGGCTACAATCAAATCCAAATCCATCCAACATATCAGTATTAAACTGCATTTACTACCCCATGGGGTACTTTTGCTTACCAGGTCATGCCCTTTAGACTCAAAAATGTTGGTGTTACGTTCCAACGTGCCATGACTTATGTTTTCCATGGTATTGCTCGCATCATCCTCGCTTACTCAGATGACCTCACTGCTCGATCCAAGAAACGAATGCAACATCTAGACGACTTACGGGTCATTTTTCAACGATGTCGGCAGTACAATATCTACTTGAACCCCCTCAAGTGTGTCTTTTGCGTCATCGTCGAACGCCTCCTTGGGTTCATAGTCTCCCAACACGGCATCATAGTGGACCCCCTCAAGGTCCAAGCTATCACAGAAATTCCACCACCTAGGAATTTGCGCCAACTGCAGAGCCTACAAGGCAAAGCCAAATTTTTACGACGCTTTGTCCCAGATTACGCCACTCACGCGAATGGTTTCCTTCGCTTACTATGTCATGATATCCCATTTCGATGGGATGAACATGCCCAAACCACTTTTGATGATTTAAAAGCAACACTATTCAATGCCCCTTTGATTAGTCCTCCCGACTATGATCGCGACTACATCCTCTACTTCTCGGCCTCAGCCATCTCAGTAGAAGGAGTTCTCATCCAACTAGAGGATGATGGACACGAGGATGTATTTGCTACATCAGTAAAAACCTTTCAGGACAACCCTTGAAGTACAATAATGAAGAGAAACTCGCCCTCGCAGTTGTCCTAGCAGTCCAGAAACTACATTATTATATCCTGCTTCGCACTACCAAAGTTGTGGTAGATTACAACCTCATGCAGTACTTGCTTAGTTGACGACAAATTAATGGTAAATTTGCCCAATGGATCGTCACCCTTCAGGAATATGACCTAGAGTTTTCAACTCCCAAAAGAAAGAAAGCACTTGTTCTCGCTGAGCTCATCATGACACTTCCCTCAGACACTACAAGTTCAACCGTCAACAAGGATTTTCCCGCCGAAAAACCTCTTCTACATCCACTCAGATGACCCCTGGTATGGTGACCTTCTCGTCTACTTTCGGACAAAGAATTTTGGGTCTCATCTCTCTCAAGATAATCGTCGGCGCCTTCTCCATTAGGCCCCTCGCTACCTCCTCATCGGTAACATTTTGTATAGACGTGGGATCAACACCATACTCCGTCGATGTTTGACCATCAACGAAGCCGACAGAGTCTTGAACGATTGCCATAGCGGTGCCTACGATGGCCACCTCTCAAGTATGTCCACCGCCCAAAAAATCATTCGAGCCGGATACTTCAAGCCCACATTGTTTCATGACTGCATCCACGCTGTCAAACGATGCGACAAATGCCAGCTTTATGCAAACAAAGCACGAGCGCCGCCCGCTCTTCTACATCCAGTCATCACTTCCGGACCCTTCTACAAATGGGGCATAGACTTTATGACTTGCAATCCTCCATCTAGCAATGGACACAAGTACATCGTCGTGGCAGTAGATTACTTTACCAAATGGGTCGAAGCCATGCCTACCTTCAACAACACCGCTAACACAACAACACATTTTTTCTTCAACCACATCATTACCCACTTCGGATTCCCACTACAGTTAGTCTTCGATCACAGTAAACACTTTGAGAATGAGATCTTCGTCGAACTCTCCTCAAGGTTAGGCTTTTCTCATGAGTTTGCCTCCCCATACTACCCTCAGTCCAACGGACAAGTCGAGGTTGTTAACAAAATCCTCAAAACCATGTTGCAACACACTGTCAACAAACATAAGACTAAGTGGCATCATATGTTGTTTTCATCATTATGGGCTTATCACACGGTAGTCAAAACTGCCACTAGTTTTACATCGTTTCATCTCGTCCATGGGATTGAGGCCACCCTCCCCATCGAGTGCGGAATTCCCACATTATGCACTGCCATCAAGCTATTACCTGACACTACTCCAATGGAGTAGTGCTTGTTGAACTTATAGTCACTAGATGAAGATCGTCGATCTTCCTTACAGAACAATGAGGCAGCTAAAAAATGGTTGAAGGCCACCTTCGACAACCATGTTAACCTTCGCTCATTTAATAAGGGAGATCTCGTCCTAGCCTACGATATTGCTCACGATACTCTCGGTCATGGGAAATTCAAGTCATTATGGCATGGACCCTACGTCATCCAACACTGCCTCACTAAAGGTGCATACATCCTGGCCTCTCTAGAAGGCTATCCTCTCAAAGAGCCCGTCAACAGGTTGTACTTAAATAAGTTTTACGTCTGAGCGTAGTCATTCTACACTAGGTTTTTTCTTCGTACACATTTATAGAGTTTTTAGTCTTCTTTTTTTCACCTCCACTCCTCATGTCTGATATTCCATTCGTGTTATTGACATATGTTTCCTCCATCGGCCTACCACATCGGTTACGCTGACGGAGCTAGCCGTTGGACATAGAATCTCGCTTTGGCCGCTTGGGCCCTCTACACCCCTCACATGAATTGCTCCACTCTAGCGGCATATGTTTAGGCTCGACAACCAACAACCAAGCAGAATACACAACCGTCATTGGCCTCCTCATCGAGGCCAGTCACCGCTGTTATCACTCCAAGAAACTCTTTGGGGTTGTAGGCCAGAGATGCTTGGTAACTCAAGAATATGGTAAATTTGGTATGCTTAGAACAATGGGATAACTCAATAGCTAATGAGAAGAACAACTTATCATGCATTCGAATAAGACAGTGCTTTCAGAAATCAATGATCAGGCAGAGTAATTGAAATAGGGTATGAAGAACACTAATCTAGATAACCAAGTACATTAACATGCAGCGTCATACACGATAGTAAGAGATCCTTTAATTCAAATTCATCAGCTAAATAAGAAGATAATAGTTCTTAAAAGCTGAGCTGAACTGAATCAAAGTACAGAGTAATGCAACACATGAACAAATCTGACATTGGTAGCAAAAGAAAACTGTGATTCATATCAAGATAAGAGTCTAAGTACATAAGCCAAAATGTATCCAAGATTGAACCTCCATGGTGCTCCAAATGTCTTTGGCTTTATAGCTTTACAAGATGAAGTCTAGATCCTTGAAAGATGGATCAGATTTGCTAAAAATAGTCAAATCAAAATAGATACAACAAGTGTAGGATGAGATCCTATAAAAATGGATCTAGAATACTAAACATGGAAAGTCAAAACAAAATAGGAAAAAGATCCTATCTAAGGAGTCAAACTCCATCTTGATAGCCTTCGTATCCTCCAAACTCTTTGACAGATGTAGAAAACCTTCCAAGGCTGATGAATTTTCATAAGAAATTCGAATTTGCCACCTTTGGCAAAAAAGACAGTTTTTTGCTCATGAACTAGGTCACCATTTTCACTTTTCCACCTTCTTAAACATTAAATACATCAATATAAAAGCTTAAATCTGATGTATTTAATTATTATGCATCTTTAGAAACCAACCTCGAAAGATTTGGTTGAGAAAAAGTCAAATCTGGGCAAAAATACGACCTTGCTATCATGTAACAGGTTTCAGCAGCTCTTTTGTCCTGAATCCGACCCTTTAGCTGGTGAAAAGGAAAGCTTTCAATAGCTAACTAGCGGATTTCAAAACCAATAAGTTGGTGAAAACCCAATTTTTTTAATGAAAACTGCCTTGGGAAAAAATCAAATTTCTCAGTTGTGGAGAGTCTGTTTTACACACGTGAATAGTCGACTGACATCTAGAAATCCTAAGCTTTCCAATGGTTCTTTCAAATCTGCATTTAGAGCTCGGGAAGGTAGTCAAAATTCCCCGTAATATTAGGCATCGTATTTCAAACAAATTTCAGAATGAATTATTTGATCGCTAACATCTAAGTATTCCCGCCTGGTCTTTGACATCACGTTCCTTCATGCTCGTTCCCTGTAGATTATAGCCAGGCAGAAAACCCAATCTTGTAGCTGCCTCAAATGAAATGTCGACCCAATGTTTTTCCCCTTTGGCAAAGTAATCAAAATCTTCATCATCGATGATATCAAAACAAAGCATACTATTAATGAGGTTATCATATGCCAAAACAAATGTCAAAATTACTGTCTAATTATCATTCATGCTTATACTAGCATTATTCATAGTGTCCTTTGAAGTTTCGATAGTATATGTAGTCTTTGATCCAACATGCAAGAATAAAGGAAACCATCTCGTTGAATGAGGCTTTAGAGATATTAACTGCAATAACACCCTTATAACTTTTGTTGCAAATTGTTACAGACTTGCTGCCACGATCAATATTTTTGTAATGTTTGGAAATGGGAATCGATATCTATATGATCTCCTGGCATGTGAATTTAAAAAGAAAAACTCCTATGTGGTTTTTGTTATGCTTCTGCGATGGCTTTGATTTGATTTGTATGTTCGTGTTGCTATGTAGGTCGCATGGAGCTGAAACACGGGAGCAAGAGCTAGCCTTGGTGTTTTCCCTGCCAGCAGTGAATGACATATATCTGTTTTGCCTTTGAATGCTCAGAAGTTTTGATCTGTATAAGTGTATAACAAGTGGCCTACAATTTTCCGATGGCCTCAACACCTGGGTGCTCATTAGACACTTTGCTCGACAGCTGCAGGCTTTGTTTGACTGATAGTCTTTCGTTTGATGTTGATCTTGAGTCCCAAAGCTTCTCACTCTTTGTCAATAATTCCTCAAGGTGTGCATGCATAGGACAGATATGGTCACTATAACAATTGTCGAAGTTTCATTTTGATATTTACAACCGTAAGCGCTTTCACAAGCTTACTTGTTGCGGGGAGTACACCTTAACCGTTGAAACCCGAGGCTTTCACCAACTAACTTCAACTTCACAACATACGTTAGCTGTTGAAAAGTTTTTTCACAAAAAAATGAAAAGATCTTTTGAGGATCAATTTATTTCTAAGATAAAATCTTAAATCCTATGTTTTGATACTTCTAAAATCTAAAAATTTATAAAGAATCCTATTAATGACTACGCTATCACTTACAAAATGAAAAACATTGACTGATTCATTTTGGGAGCTAACAACTGCCACATTTGTCACCTTAGCATCTTATTAGATTCCCATCTTGTTGTCCTGCAACTCAACAATGTGTACCATGTCTGTAATCCTTGCCTCTTTTGCAAATACCTGCAAGTTAGACTCTTATCTCGACATTTTGATTCAATTAC
Source organism: Picea engelmannii (assembly GCA_009831015.1). Classification (NCBI taxonomy): domain Eukaryota; kingdom Viridiplantae; phylum Streptophyta; class Pinopsida; order Pinales; family Pinaceae; genus Picea; species Picea engelmannii. Next base: position 750,051 of record ML779927.1, on the reverse strand, counting down.
ATTTACACATATTCCGTGACAATTTAATCAAATAGCAGATAACAGGGCTGACCTAATGTTAGATTGGCATTTATCACATCAAGACATCATCACACATACATAAATCATCAAAAGTCTATCACAACATATATATTAGACATCATAAAAAAACATAACAAAATATCATCACATGTAAACATCACGGAGATCCCAAACATGTATTTATATATATATATATATATATATATATATATATATATATATATATATATATATATATATATATATATATATATATATATATATATATTGATCAATGTGTCATCAATGTTTACAAAATAGTACAACATGTACATCGCCCATAGGCAAATGAGCCCCCCTCACCCTTATAGGTACAAAATGGGTGTCACACTACCCTATACAAAATGGGCTCGCAGACCTATATAAATACAAAAATATACAACATAGCACTCAAGGTGGCCCCAGAGCACCACCACGCGGTCCTGCAGAAGGTGTCCCACCAGCTGGGGGTCCTCCAGGTTCGGGGGGGCAATCGCCTAGTCATTGTTACCCCGCCACAGCTACTCTTCATATCAGAGTCCATAACTCTACAAGGCCACCCACACACTGCTCCAGGATTCTCTCGTCCTGGATACGGGACCACATGCCCTCGCGCACACCCTGCAATACCACCTCCAACCGGCGTCGAAAATCCTCTAAATCATCTCGTCAACTCACTATGTCAGCAGGTACAAATGAGGTGGCATTATGGGCCCCACAACCATATATATTCCCTTTTGCCAAACTTCCACACTCATTTACAGGACCTCAGAGTCTATGTTTTTTTATTGTCTTCAGCCATGGGATCAGGATCCCGCCACCTACACAGTCACATTCCCCGGGTCATCATCCATCCTCGACCCTGGGGGAGCATTTTTCTCACATCACGCCCAGGTATGCATGCTCATGTTCAAAATTATCAGATAGTTGTTATATGTTCTTTATCTTGGTGTTTTCCCTGCCAGCAGTGAATGACATTTATCTGTTTTGCCTTTGAATGCTCAGAAGTTTTGATCTGTATAAGTGTATAACAAGTGGCCTACAATTTGCCGCTGGCCTCAACACCTGGGCGCTCATTGGACACTTTGCTCAACAGCTACAGGCTTTGTTTGACTGATAGTCTTTCGTTTGATGTTCATCTTGAGTCCCAAAGCTTCTCACTCTTTGTTAATAATTCCTCGAGGTGTGCATGCATAGGACATATATGGTCACTATAACAATTGCCGAAGTTTCATTTTGATATTTACAATAGTAAGCGCTTTCACAAGCTTACTTGCTGCGGGGAGTACACCTTAACCGTTGAAACCTGAGGCTTTCACCAGCTAACTTCAACTTCACAACATACGTTAGTTGTTGAAAAGCTTTTTCACAAAAAATTGAAAAGATCTTTTGAGGATCAATTTATTTCTAAGATAAAATCTTAAATCCTATGTTTTGATACTTCTAAAATCTAAAAATTTATAAAGAATCCTATTAATGACCACGCTATCACCTACAAAATGAAAAACATTAACTGATTCATTTTGGGAGCTAACCACTGCCACATTCGTCACCTTAGCGTCTTATTAGATTCCCAGCTTGTCGTCCTGCAACTCAACAATGTGTACCATGTCTGTAATCCTTGCCACTTTTGCAAATACCTGCAAGTTAGACTCTTATCTCGACATTTTTATTCAATTACATTTACACATATTCCGTGACAATTTAATCAAATAGCAGATAACATGGCTAACCTAGTGTTAGATTGGCATTTATCACATCAAGACATCATCACAGATACATAAATCATCAAAAGTCTATCACAACATATATATTAGACATCATAAAAAACATAACAAAATATCATCACATGTAAACATCACGGAGATCCCAAACATGTATATATATATATATATTGATCAATGTGTCATCAATGTTTACAAAATAGTACAACATGTACATCGCCCATAGGCAAATGAGCCCCCCTCACCCTTATAGGTACAAAATGGGTGTCACACTACCCTATACAAAATGGGCTTGCATACCTATAAAAATACAAAAATATACAACATAGCACTCAAGATGGCCCTAGAGCACCACCACGTGGTCCTGCAGAAGGTGCCCCACTAGTTGGGGGTCCTCCAGGTTTGGGGGGGCAGTCGCCCAGTCATTGTTACCCCGCCACAGCTGCTCTTCAGATCAGAGTCCATAACTCTGCAAGGCCACCCACACACTGCTCCAGGATTCTCTCGTCCTGGATATGGGACCACATGCCCTCGCGCACACCCTGCAGTACCACCTCCAACCGGCGTCGGAAATCCTCTAAATCCTCTCGTCAACTCACTATGGCAGCAGGTACAAATGAGGTGGCATTATGGGCCCCACAACCATATATATTCCCTTTTGCCAAACTTCCACACTCATTTACAGGACCTCAGAGTCTATGTTTTTTTATTGTCTTCAGCCATGGGATCAGGATCTCGCCACCTACACAGTCACATTCCCCGGGTCATCATCCATCCTCGACCCTGGGGGAGAATTTTTCTCACATCACGCCCAGGTACGTATGCTCATGTTCAAAATTATCAGATAGTTGTTATATGTTCTTTATCTTCACATATTCCTCACGTCGGTTATTCGAATTTAATGTGTGCGGGTACTTGGTCATCACAAAGCAACGCAACCCCTTCAGGTATATGATCGACACTGGCATGTAATCATTCCCTCTGAATATCATTTACATCTCCCAGTCACACCCTCCTACATTTGCCTATAGTATCCCTACATCCGGCTCTGCAGTACTACCACCTCCGCTACACTTCAATACTGTCACGCGGTAGCACTCTCCCCCAAATGAGTCGTCCCATTCATAGTCCCCCTTGACACTTTGACACTCATGCTTCTTTCACCCCTGGGATGAGAGTCTCGATAGTCTTACGCATTTATGAGAATCAGCCACATACTCCTTCTCCTCATTTTTGCTAGCTTTCCCAATGGACTCCCAGGTTACCTCATCATGGTTCTATTTTGACTGCACCTCCGCAGTATCATTAAACCTTCCATTTCATCCACACTGAGTTTTCCCATATGCAGATTTCCCTCCATTCATTTACCTCATACAGAAACCCACCTATGGGGCCCCCACTCTCCACTAGTTCTCCACACAACTTGTGCCCTCACAGGCCAAGCCATCTTGCACTAGGGCACCTATTTCTGTATCTGTACACTCATCCCAAATTATTCTTTATTTATTTGGTAATTGTAAACAACTTTTGTTTCCATCACTAACTTAGCTTTTTGTTGTCGCCCTTGGTGACCTTCTTTTTCTGGAAAAGCAACCCATGTCTCCCTTGGTTGGGGCATTCATTATCCTCTACTCCTGTTGACATCGTCCATAAACCCCAAGTATCCCACCATCCATGTACCCCTGATCTCTGAGTTTTTCCACTTTGTCACGCCTCTGGCACAATTTCACCCAATGTTTAGTCGTCCCCCTGACCCTAGATACAGTTTCACGGTTACTGCCAATCATCCTTCAAACATACCCCCAACCAAGGGCACTCTTGAGTCTCACCGCATCTTGACGTCATTCATGTTCTCTATCAGTTCCTGATTTTACCTAGTGGATTTCATGAAGCCCTTTGCTTCTTGGAGTCATGTCTCCCTTTTTGTCGACATCAACACAGTTTCCAGAAGGGTGACAGTATCTTGCCTCTCATTACCTTTACAATGAAGAGTCTCAGACAACATAGAGAGAACCATCATTGCCCTCTGATGTAGTTGACCCCCATAACATTCGACTTCAACAAAAATCTCAAGTTATAGTGGGTCTTACTATGCGACTATTGCAGTTGTTTTATACTAGTCGAAGACCTCTGAATTTGTTAGGCCATCAATGCCTATGAGTCATAGACATTTCTTACAGATGTCCTTTCCTCTTTTCAGAGTATGTTCACCATCAGAATTGTCATATGTCGTTATCAAACTGCCCCGGAGGGCGCTGTAGTTATCTACATCAACATACAACTTCAGTTCCCGTCTTACCTTTTTTAGCTATGTGACACGAGCATGGGGCATGCTCACCTCGTTTGTATACAGATTTTATTTCTCCACCTAGAGAAAGGTTTGGGTCCCACAGTTTCCCCTCTCCCTCTGACAGATCATTCTTGCAGTTCCTATCAACACTCTTCATTACAATGGTACTCTCAGTAGAAAAAACATTGATGTATTTCGGCTATACGTATGCTCCTAACCTCACACATCAGGGGGCATCTATTATCACTGAACTTTTGTCTGCAACATCACATGCAAATGGTTACAGGAATACAACACCTCCAAACACCTATTAGTCCACCTACAACACCAAAAATGCACTTCCAAGAGGCAAAAACTATACAATTGGTCAAAAAATTGACATGCGCTAAAACACTAACAGAAGCGCGTGCATAGTGTGCAGGCCAAAGAAGCTCGTAGAGCGCAAAATGTGCCATATGCATGAATGTGTACGAGAAAAGTCATGCACTCCTGTGAACGACACATTTATGGTTCTTGTTGTCCCCTCACTCACTTCTGAACCAACTCCCAACTTGATTTGACCCTCAAATCTGAGCTGAATCTGAATGGGGGTTGGTCAAAGACCTAAGGGTGCCCTAAAGGGCCCCTTGTCCACACTAAGAACCATTTGGATATTGCCTCAAACACATGCTATAAAAGAAGGCCATGGGTGCACTAAGAATCCTCTATCCTCCCTCAAGAAACCTCTTTTCTTATTGGAGCATTCTAGCAACATCTCAATAAGCTATTCACCTCACCTCTTGAGGGAATAGGCTTGGATTTCTTCACCATTTGCTTTGTAGTTTATCATTGTAATAAGAGATCTCAAATAGGGGATTCAAGAGCCCTCCCAAGGAGGAAGAGGGGATCCATCAGTCCTCCTTTCTCTATGATGTTTTCCAACTAATATAGTTACCCATTGGTGGCATAATCATTGGTCATTTGGTTGATTGATTTTGGTTCAAATTTCTTCATGCATTTTAGTTTTATTTCTTTAGTTGTTTCTAGCTTAGTTGTTTGTTTATTTCATGTGATTGAATTGTTTAATTCATACACTAACCTCTGTCTTGTCTACCAAGCCCAACTAGACTTGTAAGTGCCTTTCTTTTGCTCATTCAAGTGTCGAAAAGGACACAACAACGATGGAAACAAACTGACACCTAAGTTGACAGTGCCACGCTACGGATTATCAATCATTTGGACTGTGGAAGCCCCGAATGAAGGGTAGGGACGAGAGAAGCACAATTGGTCGATGATCATAATCCGACCCTCGTGCAAAAAACACAAAACCCAAAAAAACATAGCAACCACCACATGCATCGCATCAATCCAACTCCTTCCTAACAACGGGTTGTAGTTGAGAGGCGCATCGACTACCTCAACTTTGACACACATAGTTTTACCTCCCAACTGCATGGGGAAGGAAAGAATTACTCCATGTTGTTTAAATGACCGACCATCAAAATTCGTAAGCAACGTAGGCGAGGAAGACAACTCAAATTGGCCAATGGCCGTCTAACTTGCCAACGACATCACGCAAGTCGAGGCACTCTCATCAACCACTGTATGGAAAATGTTTCGCGTAAAAGATTTTGTGGTGTAAGCCACTACTATCTGAAAGGCAACGTGGTGAGGAAGACGGGGTTTTAAGTTGGTTGGATCGAAAATGATTGCTCCTGGGTTACAAGTCTCTGCCGCTCCCAAGGCGGACAACAAATCTTTTCTCTACGAGCGGAAAATCTGGAGTACTCCCAGAGTGAACATCACACAAGGGGTTTGTGCCAAATCCTTCACAACAGAGTAGTTCTGTGCAGCCCTCACGTTTAGATTATGGGGATCCTTCTTGAAAGCACCTTTAGTGATGCGAGTCATTGTTTCGCCCACCGCCTTCTCGATTTAGAGAGGAGTCGATGGGTTAGTGGCTTCCTTTCCCTTCTCGGTAGATTCTGGCATTTCATCTCCTCGGGTCCTAGTCGTTAAATGAACTTCGACATTCATCATATAAATATTTGTGGCCGAGTTGTTATTAATAGGCGCGGGGGGTCCATGACTGCCCCCCTGTCGCGCATGTGGATGTGGAAGCCTAAGCCATATTTTTCCCTTGTGGAAAAGGGTTTGTCAGGACAATTGGTTGTTGTTGCACTAATAGCTTTTTGGCTTCTACAAGTTGAGGGCACAAGTGAGTCGGGTGGTCTTTCATGCAAAGAGTACATAGATACTTCGACTTCTTCTTCTTCGTTTTGCATCTGCTAGCATTATTGGTAGACATTTAATCCCCTCTACCCTTCTTATTTCATTGTTTCTTCTTTCCCTTGGTCTACTAGTTGGCCTTGGAATTCGTCGACTGCACATTGTGTAGATCCGACATCTAGGTAGGGGGAACAACCAAACTCAGAGTATGACTGGCCACAACATGTTGTATCGACAATTGTTGCAATTGATTTGACAACAAATCTGCGGACTTGTTTTGTGCTGAGCCCACAATGCCATCGGCATGGGGCCCAAACTTTTGCTTGGCCTTATCGAGAGTATACCTCAACGCATCTGGCAAGATCTCGTAGAGCATGATAGACTGAGAGTAGATCAGTTCAAACTGTTGTGCTCTCATAATCGCCTCCTCTTTTGAAAACACTCTGGAACTCGCTATGTCCTTGGATGCGTAGGGCACCAAAGACTTCAAGAACCACTCAAGCAAGAAAGCAGGAGGGACCTTGACCTTAATTAAGCTCTTTCTACGTCGCCATTCTTGGATATGATCAAAGATGTGGCCGACCTTGGTTTGCTCAAAGTTGGCCAACAATTCAGTGCCAGTATCGTATCTCACAGGTAACTGGAAATGGTTCAAGCAGACCATCATCGAGTCATTGAAGTAAGAGTACCTCGAGCCATCGAGCTCAATATACCACTTCGCAACACCCCCTATAAGAGTGCGTCGAAAAGGTGCAACTGGACAGATTCATCCTTCAACGAATTTGACGAGCACCACAAATGAAAGATAGTCACATGGTCACCCGGATCTTCTCTAGGCTTGCCCTAAATTTTTGGAATATCAAAAGGAAACTTAGTCGGCATGGGGGGGCAATGCGGATGATGACAAATCAGGTCATTGAGTAATCTTGACAAGTTTGGAAGATGTAGAGTTTCCAGAAAGGGTATTTTCGGTTGTGAATTATTTACAGGAAAACAGGGCCCTGGATTTTGACTTAAACCAAGTTGCCAGGAAAAGTTGGATTGTTGGCCAGGGTTTTGGTAAAAATCGTGGCCTTTACCAGCAAAGGGAAAGTGCATATGTTGGGGCATCATCGACTGACTCCTGAAATTGGATGACATAGCCTGCATAGGGATTGCTCCTTGCATTGTGTTCCAAGAACCTTGGAAAGGGATGCCCCCAGCTGATCCGACGGGCATGGGTATAGGGCTTTACCCATGGTTCCATTGAGTATGGAATGGGTTACCCTCGACTGACATCCCTTGCGAGAGAACCGAGCCCTGCCAAGGATTCCAAAGACCTTGTGTGGAGCAAACTCTAGTCCTCACTCCCTGTGAAGGAATAGTCCCTTGCACTGGGTTTTGTTGACCAAAGTTGGGGTTGCCCCTAGTCGAGAAAGCAGCCGAAGAAAAAGAATTATTCCCAAACACACCGAACAAAGAGAATGAAATAGATCATGTTATCACTCCAAGACTCACCCTAGACTATAATCAGGTGAGCTTGGTAACATGCAGATAATTCAAATTTAAGCTTGAAAGATAAGCTTTAAAGTCACATGGATTTGACCATAAGGACAATCAAATTCATCTACTGTACGCATTCCCAACTATGTCCTTCAGCAAAAGTGGCCTTAGAAACTTCAGATAAGACAATAGGCTTGATAAATGGATGAGGAAAAGAAAACTGTGATCTGAACATGTTAGAGATACTTCCAACACTTTAAAATAGTCATCTCACAGTAAAAATCTCAGACGAAGTAGCAACATTCGCTTCCATTGTCACTCGTAGAACTAGTTGGCGCTTAGAAGATGTCACCTGGAGAGGGAAAATCTGAATCAAGATCGGTGTTGACAAGTCGGTAATCGGAGTATTGGCGGGCCTGAAACCTTCAGTTTCAAGGTTAGAAACGGTGGATTCCTCTAGAGCCAAAAAGTCTCCTCACGAAGTAGGCTCGGGCACAGTTTCTTGTGCCTCGGTCGCTTCGAACGACAGTCTTCACCTTAACGGTGGCGGAGGCGGCTCCAAAGCAACTGGTGATAGACCCTGAAGCCTTCGCGACAAGCGGAGTTGTTGATCTTCCACTTTGTGAAATGATCAAATGACACAGTAAGGCTTGACTAGCGTAGAACACAAAGCACACACTAAAAAAGTTTCTTAAAGATAAATCAAGCAATCGAATAACTAGTGGGAAGGATGCTTACGCCAATTGACACTAGAGCAACTAACCGATGCAAGTGCAACTCGAACACAGAAGAACCCTCCAAGTATACTCTCCAAAACGCGATCTGACATCCACCTTAGGTACCACAGTATACCCCTGCAGTCACCTGGGTAAGTCTGTAAAATGTGGGCAACTAGGTTGCCAGCTCACGGTTAGTTACCAGGCGGGTACAGTCGACAGTCGAGCAGATTGTAATGAGCATGATAACAAGTTCGAAGCCCTTCAAGGGTATCGAAAGCAATTGGTCCAGAAGATAACTAAGGATCTTGAACGAATTCGAGGTCCACGAAGCTCCGTAGGCAAATGCGATCCCTCAATATACAATCCCCACTACATTCAGTCCAGCTTTGGAAGGGTTATCTCCTCTGCATTTCCTCACGCAACCTTGTGTTTATCCACTGTGTTAGAGGGGGGTACTGACTAATTCTTACGACATTGGACTTAAAGCAGTCCTTATCTCAGACTCCAATGTTTGTTTTAAAGCGGCCTTGAAGAGTTTCCTCTTCACACCTAATTCAAGGCCCTAAAACCCTAAAATAGTCAGTGAACCCTACAAACAGAAAAGTCTAATGTATTTTAGATTAAACCATAATTTTAAGGCTTGATTTACGCAACAGGTACGGTAGTGAAACTGATGGTGTTATGAAGAGACGAATAAGCAAGATAACTTTAAACCACTTGAAAGCAAAAGATACTTAAAAATTAAACCAAAGCTTGTAAACAACTCTTTGTAAATTCAAATTTTCTAACTGATATTTCAAGATCTTGTAAATGAATAAATCCTAAAACTTGCTTTCGTCTGACTACAAACAACTTATATTTCAGGATATCGAAAATAACTTTGAAATGAAGACTGTTTTTTCTTTTACAAATAACAAACTTGACTACTTTACCAAACTAAATGAAAGAAAATAATTTATTTTATTTATTTTTCGAAATGCTTTAACAAGAAAAAAACTGAAGAATTTTTTTTTCTTTGTTTTTCCAAAGCAAGAAACAGGGACAAAGAGAAAACTAAAAACAAGACTAATAAAGACCCGAAGCCCATTGCAGATCGCAGGGATCCAATCAAGAAATCAAAAGGTGGATCTAAAACTTGACAGTTCGCTCTTAAACCTTTTAGGGCAAACAGAAGAAGACCAAGGAACAAGTAAACCGAAACTTAAACCCAAGCTATAGCCACAGATAAAGACTCTGACTGAATCAAGAAAGTCCTAAGAAATGTGAACTTCTATCAGGAAAGAGACAAACTCTCTCTTTATTAAAAAATACTCTCATGAAACAGAGACGAGAGTTATTGCATCAACAACCTGCGTATGTACGCGGGTTGTCTACTGTGCAGACCATGTATGTACGCGGGCAGACCCAAAACAGGGCGCGTACACCTTTGAGACTTTTAAAAAATAAAAAGACAAGGCAGACTTACAGGGTAGGGAAGGTTGGTATGCACCTTGGAGGTGACCACAAACCCTAAAAAGACTCAGTAAACTTGACCAAAACTCGAAAAGCAAACAAAAATCAATCAATCAACCCAAAAACCTCCCTAAAATCCCTAGAGAGATCCCCAGTATGGTCACCGGTACTGCTAGCGGGAAAATCCCCCTATAACTAAACCAAGCTTTAAGATATAGACAGAGCAAGTGACCATCTAAAATTCAATCTAGTTTATACTCTACCCCAAACATACCAAAATAAATGAACAAAAAGCAGTAGAAGAGAATATCGGTAATTGTACCTTTTATCCCATGTCTGGTGATGATCTCCTCAAGCTCTGTAGTTCCAAAGACTGCAAGTCTCCTCCCAAGGTTGACTTGCATCCAAGACAAGGCAAACAAGGGCTACAAGCATGTTATTTCTATTCATAAATTACGGTTAGATATCAAATGCTATGTATAAATCAAAGAAAATACACAAAATATCATCATTTGGGACAGGGAAAAGAGATTCATTTATTCATCAAACAAAGACTGAAACTTACAATCCTTGTCGGTAACCGTTCTGCAAACCTGGTCCGGGATCCTCTTTACAATGCTCCAAGTGCACCTTCAATAGGCCTCTTCTCTCAATCTACTAATCACCTCAATGGAAGGGGATGGATTGAATGGAAGAAAAGGGGCTGAAGAGGGAATGTTGAGGCAGTAACTCACAAAAGGTAACAAATGCTTGGGCAAGGAAGGGAAGTGAAATTGGGCAGAGTTTCACTGTTCTTATACTTCATTTTGAAATGAGACCCCAACACCTCCTTTATATGACAAAAGGATGGTTATTCGGTTGGGGGATGACCTATAGCAGGTCAATTGGTTAGGAAACCTTCAATAGCCCGTAAATTCCACTGACTTCCTTACAACGTTTTAATTTTTTCAACTTTTGGAGGTATACGCGAGTTGTGTAGTGTGCAACAAGCGCTTGTACATGGGTTGTCTAACATGCAACAAGTGTATGTACGTGGGTTATCTAGCATGCAACAAGCATATGTACGCAGGATGTAGTGGTGCAGGGTGCATACATGCTCTAAAAAATGGTTTTTTAAGTAGTGCTTCTCAGCAATGATTTGGCAAATTATGCAAGTAAGAGGGCCAATGCCATGTATGCATGACTAAGGCATTTCAGGGCTATAACAATACCTTCCAGGTGTCTCTAAGGTCTAGGAAGTTAACCAAACACTTAGATTTCAAGAGGCTATTCTTTGTACCCTCAAAGAGAATTTGGTCATGGCTAAGAATCACGTGAAACAACAAGCAGATCAAGGTCACTCCGAACGTCAATTTGTTGAAGGAGACCAGGTGTTTCTTCATCTACAACCTTATAAGAAAACTTCACTCAAATTCGACCATTGTCAAAAACTGGCACCCAAATTTTATGGTCCTTGTACAATTCTCAAGCGCGTGGGATAGGTGGCCTATTAGTTAGCTTTTCCCAATCATTCTAAGCTCCATCGTGTTTTTCATGTCTCCTGCTTAAAGAAGGTGATTGGAATTAAGTGCCAAACTCAAACCAACCTTCTCGAGTTGGATGAAGAAGGCTCCATTTGGTTGCAGCCACAAGCAGTTCTAGACCACCATGAGCGTCGTCTTCGTTAGTGCACCATCAAGGAAGTGTTAGTCAAGGGGAAAGATACAACTCTGGCAGATGCCACTTGGGAACCAACTACCATTCTCCAACAATTTCCTCATCTCAAGCCTTAAGGACAAGGTTGTTTTTGAGGGGGAGGGCATGATAGGGACCTAACCTCCCTAACCCCTCACGTAGGTACAATAATATATTTCCATGTAATAAAGGCCAATATTAATAAGGCCTAGCAATAAGGAAGAATAAGTCAAATGTAAGAAAACCTAATATAAGCTTCCGCTTCTAGAAGGATCTTCCTCTAGATTGTTCTTTTGGATAGATAAATTTAGTATAATAGGAGTAGAGGGTATGAGAAGGTTTGTCTTGATAATTATTGTAATAAAGGTATGAGAAGATATTATTTTGGTGTTGTGGTTTCATCTATTGTGTTGTTCCATTGTCTTCCACAATTCCAATGGTAGGTAGGGTATTTTGACCCATAAAAAGCACTTTACTTTAATAACTCACTTTAATTATAAAAAACACTTTATTTTAATAATTCATTTAATTAAAGTAAATTACTAAGGTTGAAGGCTTTGGACGACTTCCACACGTCTAGAATCTTAGACCTATGTGCAAGTACTAGTCTGATGCTACAAACATCAACACTTCCTCTTAGAGATGAAGGTACTTTTGAAAGAGACACCCAAAAATAGTTGTTCATACAGTCTTGGCACAATGTCCCACACATCATCTTGCACCATGGCATCCCACCAAACCTATTGGTTTGTTGCTTCTTGAACACTGATAGACTCATAATCATTGATGATGCTCATTAGCACCATGAAGTTTGAAAACTTCTTAGAAGGCCCACTCTCCTTGATAGTGCTTCTAGGAGCCTCAACATGCTCCTCAACATCCTTTAATGTCTGCTCAAACCACCTGGGTCTCCTGACAGAGTTGGAAGGGGATAACTCCTCCTCCCTACCTGAAGGTTGACTCCCTGATCTGGAAGCCTATGAGCATTGTTCTCCCTTTGGAGCCTCATGCTCCTCCTCCTCTGCCAATGGTGGTAACTCACGAGACTTCCTAGATACTAAGTTTTCATTGAACTTAGAATCTCTGCTCACAAATTTATTCCTCTACATTGGTATGATGATCCTACAAGCCTTTGAGGTCTCACTACACTCCACGAATGTGCCCTTCTTTCTTGAAGGCTCTAGCTTCATCCTCTTCTCCACATGCATATGGATGTATACTCGACAACCAAATATCCTCAATGTCCCATATTTGACTTCACTCCTATGAATGCTTCCTCGGGAGTCTTGTCCCCTAATATATTGTGAGGACTCCTATTATATACTGTCATGTTACATGCGTCTTCCCAAAGGAACATAGGGAGATCCTAGTCATGTATCATTGCCTTAGAAGAACCGATGATGGACCCGTTTTTTCTCTCCGCAACCCCATTCTACTTAGGGTTGTATGAGATTTTCAACTTCCTCTTGATCCTTGCCTCTATGCAGAAATCCATTAAGTCAGTCGAGGTGTACTCTCCCCCATTATCCAACCTCAAGACCTTGATCTTCTTCCCTGTCTAGTTCGCCACCTAGGCCTTGAACTCCCATAACTGACCGAAAACCTCATCCTTGGTTTCCATAAAGAAGATCTAGGTTTTCTTGGAAAAGTCATCAATGAACATCACATAATATAGTTCTCCCTATATTGATGCGCTGACATCGATCCACTCACATATTAATGTATAAGATCTAAGATCCCCTTGGACTTACTCTCGCTACTTGGAAAAGTAGCCTTGGCATTATTTCCAAGTGCACACCCTTTTCACATGCCCTACCACTCAACACTAAAATATGGGAGATCAATGAAAATCTCCCTCATAATCAACAATTCCTTATAGTCCAGGTGTCCCATCCTCCTATGCCATAACTCACACAGGTTGTCACTATCATGTACCAAGGCCTGAACATGCTTGCCATGCAATTTGTATAAATTTCCTTCTCTAACCCCAATTCTCCCTATTGTGTCAAGGCTAGATCCCTTTGGATGTATGAGTACTTGTTATTTCCTAAACATGAAGATAAAAACCATATCTTCCATAGTTGAGACTGAGAGAAAATTATTCTTCAGTTTTGGTATATATAACACATTTGGGCCTCAATCGAACCTTCCAACTCAAGCTTAAACAAGTTTGTTCCCTCCCACTTCATTGCATACTTGGTATCGTGGCTCAGTATGGCCCGATCTGTGGCTGTACTTGTTGTTGATCTACTACCCAAATTTGTCCTTTCTATCCGATCTGATTATTGTTTCCCACTAGCTTCTCTTCTCCTTTGGACTGAACTGATCTCTGGGCGAAAGTCCTTCTTCACCCTCGATAAGATCTCGTTAAGCAAAAGTATTTCTTTGCTCTTTCTATGAGTCATTGACTCCAAATAGATGTATTTTTGTTGTGTGTGATATCCCTTTAGTTGATCTCTAGATGAAACTCCTTCTTCACCCTTGTAGAGATCCTCTTGAGTCACAGTCCTTTGTGTCTCAAGCACTCAAGGTATCTTGAGCAAAAGTCCTTTTTTTCTCTCTCTTGAGTTGTGTCTAAAATTTGTCTCCCTCCGAGAGTGCAAGCTCTGATACCATGCTGAAAAATCTCAATCCCTGACACCTAGATAAATTACTAGCTTGTGTTTTTCCTTGTTGATAATTAAAATACAACACACAAAATAAAATACAATAGTTGGAAATAAAATAGTGGAAGCAAATTGGAAACCAAACTTCATACATGCATACATAAATTTTACCCTTCAAACTAACTTTTCATTAATAATGACTCCAGGCTTACAAGGGCTCCCTTACTAGGAAAATAGCCCACTGAGGAAAAATACAAGTTACAACAAACCTCACAACTCTGGCCCTAAAGAAACCCTCAGTTTCACTGTCCCTGGACAACCCTGTACAATCTGTACGCACCCTGTCCAGCATGTACAACACGTATGTATGTGTATGAGTTCTCTGCACTGCCCATATTTATGCACCCCCGTCTACTTGTCTGGTGTGTATGTATGCACCCTTGACTCTTGTCTAACGTGTATTTATGTGTGGACCACGTGTCCAAGACGTACGTACATGCACCGAACTACCTATCTGATGCATACAATATTGCTCACTTGCAAAACAGATTATGTGATTGTATGACTACTCCCCATAAATTTGACCTTCAATTTATGGTTGTTGGTTTTCTTCTCCTACTGCACCTTTGCACTTTCCTCCTTTGGACTTGATATCTACACGAAAGTGCTTCTTCACCTTTGTTGAGATCCCTTTGAATCATAGTCTTTCATGACTCAAGCACTTGATCAAAAGTCCTTCTTTACTCTTCATGTGGATATCTTTCTCCTTCACCTAACCTTGCTTTTATAATCTTGAGATATTACAATGAAATACACATGAAAATTTCTAGAAACAGAGAAATACATCAATACATGATTTCTATTAATGAAAGAAATGTACAGAGACGATAAAAATACAGAGTGCAAGACTCGCTAGAATGGTGGCAGCTTTATCCCTGAGAAGAGATGTGACAGCTACGCTCATTCGCCATAAGATGACTACAATGAGGCTCTAAAGGCCTTTTAATGATAAACATGAATGCTAAAACTCTAGACATCCAAAAACCTAACCCTAGGAGATGAAGCGCCAAAAGACATGTGGGCCCCATTGGGGTAAGTTAGTACATTAACTTCCTCGGGTCGTAACTTTAGCATATGATCTCCATTTTAGGCGTGTGATAGCCCGTTGGAAAGTTATTTTCGAGAAATACGCATTATGCCATCTAACTCTGACTTCATCTATAGTGTGACTGTGGCAAATGAAGAAAACACTATTTAGGACTCCAAAACGACCCTTGAAGTACAAAAAGATGTACTGACATGAAAACTTCCAAAATAAGCCAGTTGGAATAGGTGAGCGACCACCAATATCCGCCTAGATGTTGTGTAGGGCTTCAGGACAGCCCCAGAAGTGCAGAACCCACAATTATAAAGAAATGTCCCCATTACAAAGAGACATGTTGAACTGAAAATTGCCAAGATGAGCTGGTTGGAATTTAGAACAGGTGGGTGGCCACCAATATCCACATAGATCAATCCCCACCATTAGGAAGCAATGGTATCCATTGTGTTGAGTGCCCGGGGAAAAGGGGAAAGTGTTTTCTGAATGTGAATCTTGGTGAGCTATGTGCCTTGTTGGAGAAGTTGTGTTGCTTGGTCTATGGAAGGCTGTCACAAACCTGTTGTTGGCGGGGCTGAATCTGTTCCACCAACCTGTTGTCTATGGGCTTGATGAGGTATTGTGTAGGCACCATTGTAGGTGAAGAAACGATATCTTCTTTCTCTTATGCAATCTACTTCCACTAGATAGAAGGTATTGAGGTTGCAATGGTTGTAGTGGCCTTATGTGCATCCTTTGAACAAACTATGAAGAGGATGAGTTTTGCAGTATGAGAGATTACCTTGTGGCACTTTTTTGGTGGAATAGTAGTCGGAACTACCTTTGGTATCCTGTAGAGTTGACCCCCCAGAGTAATAATGACACTACAGGGTTGAGACTCATAAACAACATGATGTTTCCACATATATGGTTGGCCCAAAAAAACATCAAAGACAACAAGAGGGGAAACATCACACACTACCTCATCCTTGAAGGGATGGATGCCATAGGACATACGACATTGATGGTGGAAACAGAGATCTCGTCCCTGGTGAAGACACCCGATGTTGTATGGTTGCGGGTGTGGTGTTGTTGACAAACCCAACTGGTTGACAACCTCGACTGAGATGAGGTTCTTCTGGCTGTCGCTATCAACAATGAAATGCAATGGGGTCCCCTTCACCCACATCTGTGAATGGAAGAGGCGCTCCTCCTTTTCAGGATCTACTGGGTTTTTTGGTTGAATTGTTGCGGTCGTGACAATAGTAGTGGGGTTTGTGTCAATGATCTGTCTATTTTCAATATTTTCTTGATCAAATTCTGAATCAAGTTTTGGCTCCTTGTCTTTGACCTCGACCACCAATGATTGTTTCGAGCGACATTCATCAGTGTTGTACCAGGGGCTTTTTTGGAAGTCACATCACTTCCTAGTGCCATTCATCATCTTTCCTTTACCCTTCTTTTCCTGTGTCTTGGACTGGTTTTTGGGAGGTTATTGGTTAGGGTCGTCTTTACCATGCTTTGGTTGTTGCAGATTTGCAAACCCGAACTCCCATTTGTTCTGGTGCCTAAATTTTTGCTCGATGTTGACAGCATATCGATAGGCAACTCCCAATGATTAGATGTCTAGGAAATCCATTTCGGTTTGGATGTACCTATGCAGAACCCCACAATATTTCATAACCTGATGTCGCTCTGAGTCTTTGATAGCCAACTTGGTGCGCAAGGTATGGAAAGTATTTGTGAACTCTGACATTGTTTGGCTCTTCTCTTACCGCAGTGTGGTCCATCTCATGTACTAGTATTCATAGTTATCAACAGGGTAGGATTGTTCCTTGACCGCATCCACAAAAATACCCCAAGTGGGCTCGGCCCCATATATTCCAGATTCCTCTATGGAACTTTTCTCCCAGTAAGTTTCCCACCAATGTTTGACATGGGGGAGAGCCTTGAGGCGTGCAAAGGTGATATTTTCCCTGTTGGAAAAATTATGAACATAGAAATAACCTTCTAGTAGACTCAACCATTTTTCTAAGGCATCTACATCTAGCTGACCTTCAAATACAAGAATATCAAAATTAACTTGTACCTTGAAGGGAGAGATTCCTCCAAAATGGTCGCTTGATGAAGATGTGCATGTTGCTATCAACGGGCAATGAAGGATGTGGGAAACATTCTCCATCATTTCGTCCCTCTATCGTGCGAGAGCTTGCTTAAGCAACAGGTTATTAAAATCTTTCGCTCCACCGTTTTTATTTTATGTCGCCATAGAGGGTTTATTAGGTGTGTGAGAGTGATTGTCCTCAAGAGAGACAAGCTCAAGACCCAACTTGCTATACTCAGACCTCGTCAGGGACATGCACTGAAAAACGATCAAGAGCAGCCTTATCTGATACCACTGATCCAGAGTATTTTTGGAACGAAATAAAAGCAGAGATATTACAATGAAATATACAAAAAAAATGTCAGAAACAAAGAAATACAACAATACATGGTTTCTATTAATGAAAGAAATGTACAAAAACTGTAAAAATATAGAGTGCAAGACTCGCTAGAATGGTGGCATCTTTATCTCTGAGAAGAGATGTGATGGCTACACTCATTCGCCAGAAGGTGATTACAATGAGGCTTTGAAGGCCTTTTTATGATAAACATGAATTCCAAAACCCTAGACATCCAAAAACCTAACCCTAGAAGATGAAGCACCAAAAGTCATGTAGGCCCCGTTGGGGTAAATTAGTTCATTAACTTCTCGGAGTCGTAACTTTTGCATACGATCTTCATTTTAGGTGTGTGATAGCCTGTTGGAAAGGTCTTTTTTAGAACTACACATAATGTTGTCAAACTTTGACTTTGTCTATAGTTTGACTTTGGAAAGCCAATAAAACATTGTTTAGGGCCCCAAAACGGCCCCGGAAATACAAAAAAATGTACTGACATGAAAACTTCCAAAATAAGCTAGTTGGAATGGGTGGGCGGCCACCAATATCCACTTAGATGTTGTGTAGGGCTTCAGGACAACCCCAGAAGTGAAAAACTGATCTGAAAATGAAAAGGCTTGAATCTCTTTAAAATTGCAAGTGAAAATTGTATGTGCTTGGGTAATAGGATCAAGTTACAAACACACAAAACTTAATGAGTTTTTTACTTAATCATAAGCAACATAAACATACATAACATCCATCAAAGTAAACACATTAACACAACAAAATGATAAAGGAGTTCACCCCTCTCTTGGGCTACATCTCATGGTCCAGCTTCCATTGGATCATTTTCATTAATGCTCAAAGTGTCAAAATCAATGCTTTACAATTATCATAATGCAAAATAGATTGCTTCAATGGCTCTAGAACGTCAAAAAACCCCTAGCTGGACTCTTCCTACACCTGGTTTGGCCAAAAACTGAGTTGGAAACACTTCCTGGAAGTTTCTCCCAATTCTTTGTTGTCTTTGCTCGCCAAAATGCACATGTATGTGACTAACCTGGCTCATAGGCATCTCCCATGCCAAAAACCCAGCACGCATGCTATCCCGCAAATTCAATCAAAATGTCAAACGTTTAGGAGGCATAAACACCTTTATCGACGGAGGTTTCGGTTGCATGGCCCATGTGGTCGAGCATCGACGTAAAGTTTAGCGATTGTCGCATAGACGTTGGAACCTTCGCGCTTCGGTGGTCATATGGCAAGAAGTATGTGACCATGGGATAATTGTTTGGGGGTTCCCGTGATCCATTCATATGCCAAGTGATATGTTTGTGGGTTCGTGACTGAGGGTTGGGGCTAGGCCCCAACCCTTTCTCCGCCTGACCATAGCTTACATCAAGTTTAAATCATAGTTTTATGCATATGGGGTAAGGAACACTGGTAGGTGGGCTGGTAGCCCTGCCTACGTAGTACTTTTCCACTCCCAAAGGACGTGGGTTCGACCCCCGCAGACTCCAACCAAAATTTTACACCACGGAGGGGTGCCACGTGGCATCCCATGTTTGGGCCACGTGGCACCATACCATTGGTCCACAACACGCCACGTGTCAAAACCAGATAGGTCCACATATCTACTGCCAACTCATTTGCCACACCAGCCTCTGTCACATCACCACTTTCCACGTGTCAGTACGGTACCATGCCATGTCAGCACCTCTAGCCAGTCAAAAATCCACATCACCCTGTCACGTGTCAGTATGGTTTGCACAGTTAGCAGTACAGACTGTACAGTGAGCAAAAGTTTTGTTTGTTTGGAAAAGTGGACAGAACGCCATATCTCTTGCATACAACATTTGTTTGAACCCATTCAAGTTGCGTTGGGATCGTGAAGACTATGCACGAGTCTGTTTTCAAGCAATTCTTAGCACTTGGATTTTTGAGCATATTTTGATCCCTTGGATCACTCCTCCCCATTGGGAAGCTTTTGGACCTCCAAAATACTACTTTCGGTCTATCTGAAGATGAGGGTACAATTCCCTCACCTTTCCAACCTCAATCCATTTGGATTTGCTTGGATTTGTGCCTTTAAGACCCACTCGAAGGTATTCCACATTCCCTCATTTTGAAGTTCTCATCCTCTTGTCAAGGATTGTATCCTCATGTAGTTCTGAAAGATATTCTGGCGAGAAATAATCTATGGAAGGAATATGAACATGATCTCCTTGATCATCAATCAAAGTAGGCTCATACAATCTCAAATTCTCAACATTAACAACGGCATACATTTGCATATAAGGAGAAAATCCAAAAGGAAGGCATTGTTACCAATCTTTTCAAGGATATTGAAAGGTCCATATCTAATCGGTTTTGGTTTTTTACCTTCTCCTCTAAGCCTTTATTTGCTAATGTAAAGCCAAACTTCATCTCCAACTTGGAAACTGTGATCAACACGATGCTTGTCATGTCTTGTCTTGTACTTGGCTTGGCTCTTTTCCAACTGTTATTGTACCATTTGATGCACCAATTGAATTTGTTCAATGAACTTCTTTGCTCTATCAATGTCATATTGACCATCAATAGCAATATCTTTCCCAAAGATAAAATCTAAAGGAGATTTTGGTGAATAACCAAAAGATGCCTCAAATGGAGATGTTTGAGTCGAAGAGTCCTTAGCCCGGTTGTAAGCATGTTGAATGTAGTGTAGGTGCTCATCCCAAAGTTTAGGATGCTTGCTGCAATAACCACAAATAAGATGTATTATTGTTCTATTCACCACTTCTATTTGACCATCAGTTTGTGGATGAAATGTTGTGCTCTTTTTCAGCTTGGTATCCATAAGTGTCCATAAGCTTGACCAAAAGTTCCCAATAAATCGAGAATCTCGATCAGAAATAATGGATTTGGGCAACCCAAAATATACCCAAACATGTTGAAAGAACATTTGTGTCATTTGTTCAACTGTAACCTGCTTCTTACAAGGCAACAAAATACACATTTTGCTAAAACAGTCAACCACAACATAAAGATAATCATGATTCTTTTTAGACGTAGGTAGACCTCCTACAAAGTCCATGGAAATGTTTTCCCAAGTACGAGAAGGAACCATAAGTGGAGTATACAAACCCAACTTTCTATTGCTAGGCTTACTTGTTGCACATAAAGAACATCCTCTTACATATCTTGAAACACTTTCATTCATTTTAGGCCAATAGCAATACCTTTGCAAATTAGCCACCATCTTGCCTACACCAAAGTAGCCAACAATAAGAGAAGAATGTTCTTCCCTTGTGATGTTGACTCTTTCACCTCGTGAAATACATAGCTTGCCAATATGATACAAAATCTTATCATGCACATGGTAATCAAATTCTTCAACTTGGTTAGAATGACACAAAGTTGCATAAACTTCTTTAAAATCAACATCTAAAGCATATTGTTCAACATAACTCTCATGCATGGTAGAATTATGCTTAAGAATAACTGAAGCACTAACAATAGGCCTAGAAAGAATATCAACAATTTTGTTATAAATGCCTTTCTTATACCTTATAACCAAGTGAAATTGTTGTAGAAAACCCATCCATTTGAAGTGCCTTGCTTGTTGTAGCTTTGTTTGTGATCGTAAGTATTGCAATGGTTGATGATCTGCGTGAATGATAGTTTCTTTTCCCAACAAATAATGTTTCCATTTTTTCACACTTTGCACCAATGCATACAAATCCTTATCTTAAGTAGGACAGTTAATCACAACACCATTAAAAGTTTCAAAATGAAAAGAAATGGGCTTACCATGTTGTAACATGATTGCTCCCATTGCATAATTGCTTGGATCTATTTGGATCTTAAATGGTTGTCTCAAATTATGAAGTGCAAGAACTAGAGCTAAACTAATCTTCTCCTTCAATGCATCAAAAGCTTTTTGTTGCTTGCCTCCCCATTGGAAAACTTGTTTGATGCTTGTCACTGCATGTAATGGCGCTGCAGTTGAAGAGAAGTTAGCAATAAACTTTCTCCAATATTGGGTTGCTCCCAAAAATCTTCTTACCTCTATCACATTGTTGGGCTTGGGCCAATCCAAAATGACTTTGACCTTGGAAGGATCAATTTTCATTTCTCCTCCTCCAACAATATGTCCCAAGTAAACAAGTGAGGTCTTTCCAAACTCACATTTAGACATTTTCAAAAACAAATTTTCTTTCTTTAAGACATCCAAAACTTGCTTTACATGCATAACATACTCTTCAAGAGATTTTCTAAATATCAAAATGTCATCCAAGTAGACAATCACACAATCATCAAGAAAAGGCCTTAAAACATCACTCATGACTCTCATGAATGTAGCAGGAGCACTACAAATCCCAAATGGCATTACCATCCACTCAAACAAATCTTGCTTTGTTTTGAAAGTTGTCTTCCAAGTGTCTCCTTCTGCAATCCTAATCTGATGATATCCACTTCTCAAATCCAACTTAGTAAAATACTTAACATCTTTCAAGTGATCAAGCAAATCATCAATTCTAGGAAGAGGATAACAATTCTTTATCGTAATCGTGTTCAAGGCTCTAAAATCTACACACATATGCCATGTACCATCTTTCTTTGGCACTAAAACAATTGGTGGCCCACATGGCAATGTGCTTGGCATGATGACACCTTTGTCAAGCAACTCTTGGATTTGTTTTTTAATTTCAACATTCTCCATGACTGACATCCTATACATACCAATGTTTGGAAGAGGACAATCTTGCTGCAATTGTATCTCATGTTGGATACCCATTTTTGGAGGCAATCATTTTGGTTCCTGAAACATCTCATCATGTTGGTTAACAACCTCATATAAATCAGATTTCAACTTTGCATCACAACCTTGGAAAGCTTATTTTTCAGCATTGTCTTTGGGTTTGATCATCAAGAGGACAACATTCTTACTAACATTGACTAATCTCTTCATTTGTCCA
>ML779927.1:661159-672075 GCA_009831015.1 Picea engelmannii | reverse complement strand
TATGGCAATGCGGGTTCTTTCACAGGTGGTGAACACTTCTTCAGCAGAGAGGTGTTGGAGCACATACAGTTTCATCCACAATGTCAGAAGGAACAGGTTGAATGTACAATGAGCAGAGACCTTGGTCTATGTGCACTACAACTTGCGATTGTTGACACATTACTGCGAGGATCCAACTATAGATAAAGCAAATAAGATGTGGGACTACAATCCAGAGGAGGACAATTTGGAGGATGGAGCATTGGTTTTGGAGGAGTTGGAGAATGCTCTTTGGATGAGGATGATCGTGCAGAGATGCCACAAACCCTTGCGAGGTCCCATGGACGGCCCCCCTTGACTAGCACTCCACCAGTACCTGCATTAGAAGGACCTTCACACTCGGTTGCTTCATCTTCACTACCGCCACGCGTACCCCCACGAGGGAATCATTGTGGTGGAAGGAGATAGGAGTAGGAGAAATAGATTGTTTTTCATTTTACTAGATTTCAGTTTAATTATCATTGTAGTACTTATGCAAATAGCCAATTTTTGTAAACAAAACTCTTTGGCCATGACTCATGTTGACAATTGGTGGATAACCTTTTTCATTCCATAAGTTAATGATGTACTTCCCTATTATATGGTTCTAAAGTTTGTATGTTTGTAATTGCTAGAATCTATATGTTTTGTATTTGTATTTGTAAAATGTATTTCAATTTCTTACTTTGTATGTGTAATTGTTAGTAGCTAGAATCTAGATGGTTGATGCTTGAATGATTATTCATTAATGTACTACGTAAGATTCATGGAATGATGGATAATATGGAATTTAGATGGCATTTCATAAATTGGAAGTATCACAAACATACATGTTTCATACGCTTCGGAGATGCTTCGATCTCGACCATTTTTTGAAAAATGCGCTCCCACGCTCCCTCTTCCCGCTCCCGCTCCCGTTCCCGCTTCGCTCCCACGCTCTGGCAACACTGGTTGTTTGTCTTAGAGGTTTGTTGGCCATACCTTTCTCAAGCTTGATAAATGGACAAAAGTGCATTGGGATTTAGAAGCATCAAGAAATGGTGCGTGAAGCAAAGCTTGCCAATAGGGAAACAAAGGATATTAAACAAGATGAGATCTTGCTAAGAGAAATTGGGTTTGCCAATTCTTGAAATGGGATTTTTTATCAACAAGGAGGAGATAAAGATTGCTAAATTATAAAAGTATCATCATACAATGACATCTAAAATGGCTTAGATTTCATTTTTTTTAATCTTTTCTTTGTAGGCACTTTGCCCCCATGCCTCAACTTCTTGCTACTAGTAAGGAAGCAAAGACCCTTATGCTTGTGGCATGTTTGACTTGATTATTACTAGCACGGGGAAGGAAGAATCCAATGCCTGCTACACGTGTATCTTGACTAGTAGTGATGGGTGTGTAATAACAAGCAAGGGTTGTGTTGCCTCAACTACTCCCATAAACGAAAATGGTAAGAGTCCATTTAGTTGATGTAAGTTGGTTGACTACCACAAATGATTAGAAGCCATGGTCTAGGATGTAATAAGGTGTTCTCTATCCTATAGGTTTGTTGGTCGTACCTTTTTCAAGCTTGATAAATGAACAAAAGAGCACTGGGATTTGTAAGCATCAACAAGGGGAGTGTGAAGCAAAGGTTACCAACTAGGAACAAGGGCTATTATTGAAGATGAGATCTTGGAAAGTGAGATTTAGTGTGCCAAGGCTTGAAATGCGGTTTTTTATTAACAAGAAATGGATAAGGACTGTTAACTATAAAAGTATCATCATACAATGACATAAATTTAAAATGGATTAGAATTCATCATTTTTATTCTTAATCTTTTCTTTGTAGGCACTTTGCTCTTACAACTCAACTTCTTGCTACTAGTGGGGAAGCAAAGGTTGTTGACAAAAGGATTGTTTGTTTGGGTCAAAGTGTAGGCATGGATCCTCTTTGTAGTGCTTTATTCTAATTAGGAAGTTTATAGGAAGAAGGTAGTAATTGGGCAGATGTGGATAGAGTAGGAGATGGATGACTTACTTTAGTTGGAGCTTGGAACCTCAAGCTTATGGCAATATTCAACGAGCTTACTAGGTTGGAATTGCCAAAAAGAGATGTCAATAGAACAACATTGGAAATTTATGGTGTTACTCAAGATAAATTACCTAATAAATGGGCCAAGGGTAGCGTGTATATAATAACAATATGGTTAGAAAGCCTTTTCAACGTTGAAAATAATGCAATGTAGTGTATAACCTCAATTTATGGTAGACAAAGATTGGGAGATGATAGGAACCCTATGTCGAGAATCATAAGAGTTGAAAATAATGTAATGTAGGGTATAACCTCAATCTATAGTGGATAAAGATTGGGAGATGATAGGAATCCTATGTTGAGAATCATAAGAGTGAAGGGATAAAATGTAACCAACTTGCAAACCCTAATTCCTAGATAAACAAGGAGAAAATAGCACTAGGGAAGTGCAACGTAAAACCCTAACATGTGCGCCCTAAAGCTGATACATAAGTGCGATAGAGGGAGAAACCTTAAGTGCACTAGAGAGAAGAAAATACAACCCAAGAGCAAACACTTGATGTGGTGTCCATTGGATAATAAATGAATCACTTGTATATCACAATGATCAATTTACAAATGACTCTTGAGTGTGTATTTATACATCACTCAAGAGGTAGGGCACCCTCCCAAAAGAGGGGTAACATGCCCACACAATGATTAGGTCAGCTTTAACCATCTAGGTATCTAATAAATGTGTGTTGACTAGGTTGGCTTTAAGCGAAATCCTAGAAGCACATTAATACACAATAATAAAGTGAGGTTGATATGTGGAGATTACATCATCATTCCAACGTCCCTCCTTAATTTGAGGAGGACAAAATACAAATTAGAGAGTGGGTTTTTAGTGGTGTTCCAAGGGGACGCGGCCACCACGTTTCCCATGCTCTCGGGGTGGGGGGTGCCTGGGAAAATGTTTCCCCACGTCCCTCTTTTTCAGAAACATGGGGAAATGCATGGGGAAATGTTTCCCAAATGTGTGGGACACGTTTCCCCAAAAGGGGGGTGTCTGGGCACCCCCCCAAAAAAGGGGGGATGCCTGGGTGCCCCACCCCTTGATTTTTTGTTCAACAACCCTTTAAGACAGAACAAATATAGGGGATAGAGCTTTGAGGAGTTTGTGACCTTGGTAATTAATGGTAATATTACGAATAGTTGACATTCTCCTTATCTTACCTTTTCTACATTTTTACTTAAATTTTTAACATTACTACGAATAGTTGACATTCTCCTTATCTTACCTTTTCTACCTTTTTACTTAAATTTTTAACATTACCATTAATTGTTTTAGGATGTTTGAGAGTGGTTCCAACCTCATTGAACTTCATATGGAGAAAGTAGAATTTCATATCCCATTCAGAATTCAACAGACTTAATAGTTTTCAGGATTTTAGGATTGGCAGGATTATAGTGGTTCCACTGGATTGCAAAATGATGAATTTGTATGGGATGAATTGTTATTGTTGGGATTTTATCATTATTATTATTATTTTTATAATTTTAGAAACAGGGATCCCTATTCTAGGGACTATGAACGAACACACCTTTGCACATGGCAACGTAGGCACTCAACCAAAAATGGTATGTGGCAAGGCCTGGTAGAATTCTTCCCATTGAGGATCCAAAGGTCAAGAAGGGATTTTGAGCTGCTATTACAAAGATGTACAATTCAGAAGAGGGGAGAACACTTAGGAGACAATGGATGTAGTTTGCAAGTCTCAATGACCCCTTCAACAAGCCTGATGCAAGGGGAGATCACAATGACTTAGGCTAGGATAACCCCATTGGTTGGTGGACCATGCATGGGGAAGATGCTCCAAAGATCCAACATCTAGCTATTCGCTTATTGTCTCAGATTGCTAGTTCCTCTGCAACAAAGAGGAATTGGTCTACATATAGCTTCATCTACTCTATCAAGAGGAATAGACTTGCCTCTAGGAGAGCAGAGAAGCTAGTAGCAGTTCACAGTACCCTAATTCTTGCGCATAGGAAGACACTGGAGTATCAGAGGTGACCGATGACACGATGGGATGTGGATTTAGAGGATGGTGCAAAACTAAATGAGGATGGATCGGATGAGATGCAACATGGTTTGGTTGGTGTGCCATTGGTTACTCGTGAGAGTGACTTTGGCTCAGATAGTGACATTCCCATTGATGGTCTTGATGGATTTATGCAGCGGATGGATGTAGAGGACCAATCAATGGGATTGACTCCTTGATGCTCATTTTATTTTCAATGTTCATTGTCCATTGCTAATTTTCAGTTTTAACTTTGAGTCTTGACTCCAGATACTGATGACCTCAAATTGAGTCTTTGACTCATCACTCTTTACTATTTTTGAGTTTGAGTAATTTCAATTTACTATTTCAGACTTCTTAGTACTCATTAGATTCTAGAATGAAGAATAATGAATTTAAATTGATGTTTCAATATTTTACTATTGTTTCATTTATGATTTATGAATCAATGTATTTCATTACTGAATTTGAATTTGAATCATGTTTATATCATTTGCAAATTTGAATTTAGTACTATTTTACTGTTTATAATTAGATTCTAGAATGAAGAATAACGAATTTAAAACGAGGTATCAATATTTTACTATTTCTGTTTCATTTATGATTTATGAATCAATGTATTTCATTACTGAATCTGAATTTGAATCATGTTTATATCATTTGCAAATTTGAATTTAGTACTATTTTACTGTTTACTATTTAGTATTTAGTAATTTACATTGCACAATGATGAATTTGCATGGGATGAATTGTTATTGTTGAGATTTTATCATTATTATTTTTATTTTTTATATTTTTTGAGACAGGGACCCCAATGTCTCCCCATCCCCCCTGAATCAGAATTTCCCTAAAATTTGTGGGTGCTTCCACACGTCCCCCCAGTGTGTTTCCCCGCTCCCGTGCTCCTCTGACCTGGAAACTTGGTGGAACATTGGTTTTTAGATACCCAACTCAAATATAGGGTTGACTGTAGCCATAAATAGGAGTGGGTTTTTGTCAATACCCAACTTGATTAAGGTCGGTCCTATCCAAAATGCAAATGAGAGTGGGTTTATGGATACCCAACTTGATGCAAGGTCGACCACGGCTGAAATACAGAAGAGTGGGTTTATATGCACCCAACTTGAATACAATGGAGAGAGCCTGAATGCAGCTGAGAAAAGCTCGAATACAGTGTGAGAGGTCCTTATAGTTTTATATTTTAATATTTGGAAAAGGCCCATTTAATAAGGGCCTTATCACTTTTATTAGACTTAAGCTTTAAGTTTGGTATTTTGCCTCTTTTTAGTGTAAATAGGGGTTTCCCCCTCTCATTTGTAGCTCTGGTCACTTTTATCAATACAATCAACCAGTTTATTGGTGTTTATTTGAGATGTCTTCCTTCATTACTCATATTTGTATGTACAATCCATCCTTGGGTTTGCAGGTGCCCAACCATTTTCTCTGCTCTTACTTTCTATTTATGTTACTCTTACTTTTCTATTTCTGTTACATCAATAGGTGCAGCAGTAGTTCCATTTTGGATACTGGAACACTACATAACTTAATCTCCATTGTTGAAAATCTCAGTGATCAATCTGAGTACCTCCTTAGCGTGCAGGTCATGAAAATAATAGAGAATCCCCTTCACTATCCAGTGTGCTTTGTTCTGGGATAAATTTTACCTTCAAAACATCGTCAAAGAAGTCTTTCTTTGTAGTGTTGGCTGTGACTTGGATGATGGTTTTAGCTTGGAATGGCAGTAATTGTTTCCATGCCTTTGTTCACCTCAAGTAGAGTAGTTTTCATATATCCATTACATTGCAGGAGATCGCCTCTAAAAACAGCACATTCACTTAAGCAGTTGTAACTTGTGACTGTATACACTTGCAAAAATAGTCCAATCACAGGATGTGTTATTTCAAAATTCAATATCAAACAAAAATAAATAAATGAAGCCAGCTGCCAGACGTTGAAAAATTGAAAATAGAGAATTTGAATTGACCGGATTTATTTCTACCACAAGCTGTGTTCTTTAAAGTCAAAAAAGAATGGGAAACATTCTAGAGATTATATTTCTGTAAGTAACTGTTGCTCAGAGGACAAAAAATCTAAAAATATCTAAAAAGTCTTCCCCTCCAAGTTGCTTGCTTTTGCATTCCATATACTTTTCTGCGTTGAATATTTTCTGCCTGCAATTATTCATCAGATGGCCTGGCCATGAACTTGGAATTTTGGAAGTCTGATATTTGTGGTCTTAAAAGTTGAAATAACATTTTGAGATTTTGATGGAAAAAACGTTCTGTACAAGCATTGCTCTATGAGAGCATTGTGACTAGTGTGGGGCTATTCCATTGACAGAAGTATTTTTTCCACCTATTTTTCAGAACTTTAACATCTAGAAATATTATTAATGTTGTGCTGGTGTTTATTTCCGAAGTACACATTTGTAACTCTCATGACTAACAGCTCAATGTTGGCTTTGGTGCAGGATTTTGAATGCTTTCTCGAAGGTTCCTCCAAAACCAAAAGTATTCACAAATCAAAGGTAAGTACCTATCTACAGAATAGGAGCCAAATGAGAAAAGTTAAAACCATAAATGGAATTCTCGAGAACAGCAAAGTTTCTCTCCTCTGGCCATTCATATATTTAACTGGTCTCTTCTATTGTGCCTCATTTGAGCTTGGATACTTAGTAGGCTTCATAATTTGCATTGTGTTATTCCAGCCCATTACACATTTTGTAATTATAGTTGTAAAGGCAAGCTGTTTCATATTTTAAATGTTTTTCTGTGCATACAAATCAAGAAAGATGTATAACTTCTTTCTCGTTTTGCATTAAATGTAAAAATCCAGCAAGTCAAGCTTGCTGTTTTTTGACAGGAAACTAGAGAAAATGCATAAAACCAACTAATCTATATAATGTATATGCCTAAGATTGCACAGAAATTGAGTAAACTTGAATAAGTTTGTTATGGATGATTAAAGTAACTAAGTAAATTGACTGGTGCCTTATATGGAGTTGAGTAATGAATGAAATAAGGTGAATAGGCAAAAGAAAGTTATTTGATTCTTATTACACAATTTCGTATTAAGCATGCAATAAAATTGAGTTGAGTTTAGGAATTATAGAATTTCTTACGCAATTCAACACAAGTATCGGTCACCAAGAAAGTCACTGATAAGTCTTTATTACCAATGGTTGTAGGAAGAACAAAGTCCTTGATAGGTAGCAACACACCAATCACTCTGAAAGATCTCAGGAAGCCAAGGCTCTTCAATTTCTCCACAACTTATAGGATAGGAAACCATCACGATGATGACTGTGGAGTCATTCAACCAACACCTGCACTATAGTGCTAAAAAAATACGAAACAAGGAAAGGAAGAAAGCATTAATCCCACTTCTCCATTGCTTGTACAATAATTGATAGAAGAAGAAAGAAGCAATAGCAGAGGTGGACTAAAGATAGAAGACTCCAAAACAAGCCTCCAAATACATGAATAGAATTATAAAATTCATCCTCAAGTGAAGTGCTCCATGTCTGAAAATAGGCCAAGTACCTCATCTCCAAATAGAATGATGCATGATGAAGTGAGAAAGATGAGATAATCCTCTTCTAGGCCTCACTTTTCTAGGCAAAAATAGGAGTTTTACTTGAGGGAAAATCAAGGTCTAAACAAGGGACCCAAAAATGGCATGTGGTTTGGAGTACAAGACAAGATAAATATATTGCAAGTCAACAACTCTGAAAATAGGCCAAGGACCTCGTCTTCAAATAGAATTATACATGATGAAATGAGAAAGATGAGATAATCCTCTTCTAGGGTGCACTTTCTAGGCAAAATTAGAAGTTTTACTTCAAGGGAAAAGTAAGGTCTAAACTTGGAGTGCAAGGGAGCCAAAAATAGCATGGGGCTTGGAGTACAGGACAAGATAAATATAGTAAAAGTCAATAAACTCATCATTCAAAGGGTATGCACCTCCCTAGGCTATTCTTAACATTTAATGTGATCCATATAAAGCCTAGGGACTATCCTCATGAAGTGTGCTCTAGCTTCTAAGATTAGCAAGCCTAAAAATATCAGCACACTTCAAACTGAAAGTCATCTCTCATAACTATAGCCCAACTGAAGTGTAATAATAACAGGTAGGATTATAAGAAGTGTGCATTGTATTAGGGTAAGAATAATATAGATGACAACCACAAAAAGGTGCAATGAAGATTCCTCAAAAAGTGTGCCCTAGGTCAAAGCCATAAGAAACCACAAGGCTTGATGTGCCCTAGATTTCCCAAATATAGGAGGTATACCTCATGTGGAACCCTCCAAGAATCCTTTAGAAGCTGCCAAAACGGATCCGGAGTTTGGGCCCAAAAATATGACCAACATGCTAAAAATAGAATGCCAAAAATAGGCCCAACTTTTCGTGGTCTTTGAATTTGCTAAAATTGGAACCATGAACCAATCTCCATATTGGGTCCTCAAAAATGTAATCACCCCGCCATTTGGTCCAAATTTCTAAAAATAGAAGTCTTCTGAAAATATGTTTTTTTCTAAAAATAAAAACTTCTCTATTTTGCCTCAAATTTGTGTTAAATTTTCCTTCTACCTAGCACCCGACAATTAATTCCAAATAAATTAATTCTCTTAATCTATTGAATAAAATCACAATTGAGTTTTTAACGAGACATTACAACGGAAGCATAAAAAAGGAAACCATACACTGTACACACGTAATTTCTGGGTAGAATACCCCTCGAAAAACCCCTAAGGGAAAACCAATACCCTGTTGATTTTATTAGATAAAATCTGGGCTCCCATCGTGGGATAATGACCTACTCGAGGAATAATACAATGCAACAAAATAGCCTAGCCTATCACACCTACTGCTACTCCTTTGTGTAATGTCCCTTTCCCAGTGATGATCTCTATAGAGAGCAACTTAGTAGTCTATATGTTCCCGTAGACTATAGTTGAGATAAAAAGGGGAATAACACCTCTAATTAATGTGATTTCGCCAAAGTCTAACTTGAAAGTGACATTAAGGAGGAAAAAGGAGGAAAAAGGGTGTTTAAGTGACTTAATTGATCATTGAGGTGAAACTTAGGAAAAAGGTCACTTAAGTGATAAAGTGAACGTCTAATTAGAACAGAAAGGGGGTGAAATGACTTAAGTGAACATTAAATCATAACTTAGGGGAAAATTCATTTAGTTAAGTGAAAGAAGAATTAGACAAAAGGAGGTCTAAAGAGAAGAAAGTTGACCTAATTCCTCATTATTGATGATTTGAGAATTAGAAACAGGTTCCAGAGAGACGAAAGTCGACCTTCTATTGTTTTGTGGATTTTTGGAGGAAACCACCACCTGTGACAGGTTTCGGTGTTGAGAGACACGCCCTAGCCGCCGGAAGTACCATCCAGGTTCTTCATTGATCTTCATCTTCAGTATACAACAGTAGGTAGAGGCAGCGCAAGCAAGTGCGCACTTATCCAGTGACAACATGAGGGTTTGAGGCAGAGATTCAACATAAAGGGGTCGCTAGGCCCAACCAAGGCAGAGAAACTCAGATCCTTCCGACCCATTGGATAGGAGGCCAAGGCGCTTCCATTGGGACAATTATCACAACATTCCGCTGGGTAAATCTCCAAAATCGTGCCATCCAACTGAGGAAGTGTTGAAATTAATGCAGCTGCAAGAGCCATTCTTCTGAGGATGGAAAAGACCTTAGCGGTAGACTAGGGCCCCCAACACACTCCTGGGGTTTCTTGGTAAGAGACCAAGCAGTGAGAGCCATGGCAAAAGACCCTTGTGTGGGCCCCTAGTAGATGAATGGGGTTCTTGGTCTGGGACCAAACAGTAAAGACCCTAAATGTATTCTAGGGCCCTTGGTTGTGTTCCAGGGAATTCTTGCCCAGTGCTTGGATTGATCCTTGGATATGTTCCTTGGTGGTTGATATAAGTCCCTAGATGTGTCTAGGGCCCCTGGATGTGTTCCAAGGAACCCTTGCTTAATGCATGGGTTGATCCTTGGTCTTGTACCTTGGTGGATAAGACCCTAGATGTGTTCTAGGGCCCCCAGATATGTTCTGGGGAAAACTGGTCTTTGACGAGGTAGATCTTGGTGCAATACCAAGATGTGTTGATGTGTGATCCTCTTAGTCTCTCCTGGGATGTATCTAGGAGTGTCTATGAAGATGGATCTGGCTACATTGTTGATGTACCCTCCTATGCAGTGATGATAAAGTTTATAGGTCACTATGAGATTCACGTGGACATGTCTTGCCATCGTGTAACCCCCCCTTGACTTTATCTTAACAGGTAACCCCTTGTAGGTTTGCTTTCTATCTTGGTTTATGTGATTGGGTTTTATTTTTGTGTGACTGGGGTTTTATTTTTGTGATTGATGGTTTAATATGTACTTAGGATTTTAATTAATATTAATTGGCATATTAAATTAATATTTACTAATTATATGTCAATAATTAATTATTATCTTAAATACCCTAACCCCTCTCCCTACCTATAAATTAGACCCTACCCTTTCACACTTACACTCTCTCCTCTCTCTCTCTCTCCTTGCTGCGGCTACCTCAGTGATCACTCTCCTTTGTTGGTGCAGCCTCTCTCTTGATGTCTCAGTTTCAGATCTGAGTTGTTTGGTCTTGGTGTTGGCTGGGAAATTCTTTCTTGTTAAGCTTGCTGGTGCATGAGATGCTGAAGTGCCTCCCTAGGGCAGCCGGATCTGTCCATCTGTGCAGAGGTTGCTTCCTTTAGCTACCGGATCTGTCAACAATGTTTTGAGGAGCCTCCTTGCTAGTGCCAGATCTGCCCTTTAGGGCCACAGAC
>ML779927.1:629673-640025 GCA_009831015.1 Picea engelmannii | reverse complement strand
TTTTATCCTTGCCACAAACTGTGCGATAACAGTACCCACAAACCATCTCTGATAAGTGCCCCAAATGGATATTGGAGAAGTCCATTTTGGGTGCTAACAAGTGTGAAATGGTTTTGAGTATGTTTTAGAGACAATGGTGAACCTAGGTATACTATGCATTCTTTTGAACAGGTTTCCATATCTATTATTAGAATTACTGAAAATAAAACTAAGTGTGATTCCTTATCCAAGGAGTCAAGATTGTCTTCTATTATGCCATTTAAGAGCTGCTTGAATTTGTATAGAAGTTAATGCACTTCATAATATATAGAGATGGGATGATGCTGGTTTGTGGAATTTAAAATATTATAACTTCGTTTGTTTAATCATCTTGTCTTTGGAGATATGCTTTTGTGCTTTAAAACTGGGCAGAAGACACATCTCAAGGAACTTACAAAAAAGAGTAGCATGTCCAGAATTATAACATGTTGAATTAAATAATAGCTCGTCTTAGTTCATGTACTAACTTGCATATTTTCCCTCAAATACATACATTGTTCTTCTTATTTAATTGGAAATATATCTTTGTGCATTTCACCAGCAGCTTCAGATATATGTGGTAAATTCTGTGTATTGAGGAAGCTATCCAGGCATGTATGTATTGTACTTTGGAAGCATTTTATGTGTAGGGTGGCAAGACAGTGATTAGTCTCGTGATAGAACCTTTGAATATATAACTTGTATCTTGCATGATCTCACTTCATAGATGATTTTTATGGCACAGCAAATAGATTATTCTTGCCTTTATAATGTGTTTTTTGTTAATTTGTCTTTTGCAGCAATGAGTTTCAAGAGCTGGAATCAGTACCTACGTCAGCAACTATAGAGGGTCCTTTGGAGCCTCCCTCATCAACATCAGCCATTACAGAGGCTTCTGAAGAGCCCCTTGAGCGCTTTTTTAGTGTATGTCTTTTTCTTTTGGTTCTGTCCTAGTTTGAGGGGAGTTGATATATTCAATTAAGTTAAGTTTATGCATGAGGGATAGTGTATACCTTTCCCATCCTTATTATGGTAATCTCATTGTACCATAAGATTACTATATATGGAAGCATCTTTGAATAACTATTCAGTTTGAATTTTCTCTAAAAGAAAATTCCATAGAGATCCAAACTGGGTTAGTTACATTCTCTTTTGATTAATAGTCTGCTAGTATTTGCATATATTTGAAGGGATGCACAATATATGGACATAAACATCTGCCATGATGAGGTATCATCAAAACATTCAATCTATGCCAAATTTGTTAGTGATGTTGCAGCATTCTAGCAAATATACCCTGCACAACAGTATGGCTTTGATAAGCACATCTTAGGACCTTATCTCAGAAATGAGTCGTCATAAAGTTGAAGGGTGAGTTTTGAAAATCTGAAGATACTAGGTCGATGCTTGATAGTCCATCAATTATGGCCTTCTGAAAATTCAAGCCTTCATTGTTTGGCTTGGGAACTTCCCATGGGCTGGCAGACATGGTGCACGCAGTCTATCTTTATCAGGCTTTGGTTCAGTGCATAACTCCTTGTCAAGGAAGATCTACTATTTAGTATTTACCGATTACACTAAAGGGAAATGAGATCTTGACAAATTTTTTGTTTCAGATATATAATCAATAATCATTATTCATTCTATGTCAATAATCTATGTCAATGATCTCGTGAATATGGTCACTCACATCTATAGCAGGTCTGTCCTCCTAGCTGTGTTTTTGCACCATCAGCTGGACTGTTTCTTTTAAGGGTAGATAGGATTCCCTCCTTAAGTGTTAAAAAAAACCCTTTCTTCTAACCTTCTTGCACAACAAATAAATCATCGAGGGTTCTAGGTGGAATCAATCTGAATTCCTCTTGTATCTTAAGCCTTGTGAGTGTAGTTGGATCTTAAGCCTCAAGTTTGCTACATAGAATTCTGTGACTTGATCATGCCCCAAATTGTTCTTTGATTCCAAGACTTGAAATTTCTCTGTAATTCTTCTACTGTAAGATCATTTGGAAAAAGGGCAAGCTGGACATCATAGGGTTTATCCCAGTTTCTGTCTGCTCTTTGGAAGAAGTCTCGTGTGAAATTATCAGAAGTATTGTTGTAATTAAGGATCTCCTCATACCACTTTGTGTCCCATGTGTAGACTGGTCCTTGCATATATTGGAGTGCCATTTCCACTTTGCTATCTTCATCATTTATGCCCCAGGTCTTGATTGCCAAGTGAAGTTTACAGATCCACTTGTGCAACTCTATCTTGCGATCAAACTTGTAGGGAAGAACCTTAATTTGGGCTTTAGGAAAGCCCTAGGTGTTGCTGTTGGGTCCTTCATTCCCCATGTTAGCATCACCAGAAGTACCACTTGAGGATTGAGATGTTGTACCACTTGTCCCTTGAGGATTGTTGAATGAGACTGGCTGTCATTTTCTCTATTTTATTGACGACTTGTTCCAACTTCCAACCTGTCTTGTCCTTGGTGCAACTTCTATTGTTCCTTTTGCAAGGAATCTATATCCTTTTGTATGTTCTTTGATGAGTGACTTTGGGTGTTAGATGCCATATTATTGGTAAGGAAGTCAAAGTGTGGTAGAATGTGAGATATCCAGAAAAGAATATAGTGTGAGCCTTGTTAGTGGGGTAAAAATATCAAGGAAGTTGTGACCTTATGTGGGTTTTATAGGTTTTGATCGCTTACTATGGGAGGGGAAGGGGAAAATATTGGGAAACTTATAAGTTGCCTGAAATCACTGATTTAACTTCTTTGAACAAAGGTAGCCCCGTTTAAAAACTTAGGTTGCATGTACCCATGAAAGAAGAAAAAAAGGGAGGATTTGAACTCCAAATAAAAAGAAATTAAATTAAAGTATGCTTTGGATCTATGAAAATACCTTATGTTCCATCAAATTTCCAAGATGCGGGAGTGGGGAAATGTGTCGAGGGAATGTGTGGAGACAACCCCCAAATTTTAGGGAATGCCACGAGGGATGTGTGGGGTCCTCGACATAGGGGACCTTGATCGAAATCCTAAAAAATAAAAGATAAAATATATGACAACATAGACAATACTTGTAACTATTTAGCATTAACATATGAAAAACAATGACATTTATGATTTGAACCAATCACAAACATGAATGATGAAACCATGAAATACATATTTACTTGCAATATCAGTTGCAAGTGTAACAATTACAATTCATCAATCACCATTGTATTTCTCATTGAATTTTATATTATTCAAAAGATATTGATCAGTGATATGTTCATGTCAGATTCTCACAGTTCAATGATTCAATTTTATGATTGATAACTCCATAACACTATTCCACTGCTAGTTTTAGCCCCTCAAAAAGAGGTGTTAGGTGTACATTTCGTTACATAAGTCATAGCAAGGTCCTTGCACGTTACATAAGTCATAGCAAGGCCCAACCAAGTTCAAAAAGTAAGGGACATTGAAAGTCGGACATCCGTAGATTAAGAGACCCCCTTTACTAATTACCCCAAACGACTTCTTTAGATCATCTCCAACAAGGCTCTTCCAAAAAAATTCGATCACATGCAATTGATAAGTGGTTATGGGTTGACATTATGTGCTTTTTTTTTGAGAAATACTTCTTAAAACATCCCTTTGGCTAAGCTGCCATGCTATTAGGGGCATATCTAGATTCTATTCCATCAAAGTCCCCTAAGACTTGCACTTGGCCTCATCCACATCCACTCGGGGGGTTTTGAACCCAAGTATCCATGTTAATACAAGCACAATCACCTCGTTGCTTTTTGCTAGACCATAATCTTGTGGGCTAACCTTATGTGCTTCTATAAGGTGTCAATAGGGTGTAGGGGGCGGACAAATTAGGGTTTTTTTGTTTTGTTTTTATTTTTAATGACCTTTTTCAAAGGCCGGTGGGCGATTTTCTGGGAGGGAGGAGTGCTTGGTCGTCCCCATTTTTTGTGTAGGATATTCTAGTGAATGGGATATGATGGTAAGCAATATTCTGCTCAAGAATGATGACATTTTATTGGCATTTTGTTTGTGATCTTGATCGTACAATGATGTTGCAGCATTTTGTTTCTCACTGTGGTTGCACTATCAGAATGTGGGTGAGAGATTGACCATTGAGTGCATGGAGCAAAATAAATTGCCATTGGGACCATGGCAAGCTTATTTGAATTTTACTTGCCAAAAAAATTATCACCGTATGATACCCAAGTCACATGCATCTCAACGTTGGCTTTGGTCAATTATTTTCGAAGTATCAATACTTTGATCTTCCTAGAGCTGTTCACTTTTGATGATGGTGATCCTCTTGAGGCGTCGTTTTCCACACTCAAATATGTAGTGCTTGGATTGGATATGTTGGAGGAGGAGGGAGAACATGGTGTCAGTGTTAGTGGTGGTGATATTGATGATTTTTATTATGAGATCTATTCATACGAGCTATGAGATTCTTCTACTCTATTTTGTGTTTGCCATTGGCATTCCCATCCATTAACTTATTTGTAATATGTTTTGATGACATCAAATGAGAACTATTATTCATAATTTCATGGTTCTATATGTATGATCTATGTTGCATTCTTGTGTGTTTGATGCATCATAGTTCTATTTTTCAAAATGTTCAAAAAACTTACATCTTTATCCTATATTCTATGTTCAAAAAGCTTACATCTTTATCTCTTTCCAGCTACAAGCCTCTAGGCCTTTAGCTCCTTCTTCCCATGAAATGAGGTACACGCCTTTCTTGGGTCAATATGCCCAAGAACCCAAAAGATGAGGAAACAAAAGGGAAGAAGTATGGAAAGTGATAAG
The DNA here is from genome assembly GCA_009831015.1 of Picea engelmannii. NCBI lineage: Eukaryota > Viridiplantae > Streptophyta > Pinopsida > Pinales > Pinaceae > Picea > Picea engelmannii. The sequence continues at coordinate 635,202 of ML779927.1, read as the reverse complement.
TATGTGCAGGAATAGTATGACGACTCTTCAAGGAGACCTCCTAGTAGCAACCCTTTTCTCGAGGGTGACCCACTTACTAGGACAACATGTCAACCTCCAAGGTGAAATGAGGCAAAGTGCATAATTTCCAAGCAAATGTTTTCAAAATCAAGAAAGCACCCTTTGCAACATGTTCAAATGCTTTAATTATTAAAATGACACTTCCCACAAGACCAGACTTGTTACCTCATGAATCAAGACCTGCTGTTCTTTGTGAGCCAAGTTGGTGTGGTGGATGCTGCTGCCATCGATCAAATGGTGATGTGTAGTGAGTGAAGGGGCTTTGCCTGCTCATATACCTCTTGATACTCCATGTTTGCAACTTGAGGGCCTCGAGACATCATCTCCTTAGTCACCCTAGAAATGGGGGGTAACAGTCCGTACCACACGTGCGGCCTCTCCTTCTCAGCGGCTGTCTCTACCTTCCACACGTACGGTCTTTCTCACCTCCCACGTGTGGTCTACCTGCCAAGAACAAAAAAATAGAATGTCAAGAAACCCTAGGCCAGATTGCCTAGTTGCAGAAATCTCCTTGCTGAAATCACCATGCTTCCTAGCACAAGTGTTCACTCACTCATGCTAACTCCATAATGTCACAATCTCCTCCTCTCCTTTTATAGAAGTTTAATGTGAGTTTAGAAGCCCTTAGCTTACTCTAAGGAGCCCTACACTAAACTCAACATTAAATTAGAATATTTAATTCCTCTTTGTGGGTGTGAAACCCCAACACAAGCCCACAAAGTCCATCATCAAGCCCAATGGCGTTTTCACTGAAACGAAAGTGTAATCTGGTGCCAATGAAGATTCCCACATGCCCAACACCAACGCCACCAGTGGGAATACCTCCCAAAGCTACAAAACATCAACAAAGGGCTGAAACTTATCCAAGTTGTTTGGTATCTTTTCTCCTTGGATTGCCTAGAAGATTGGGCTGTTGGAAAGTGAAATATTGTATTCTTTCTGCTGCTGTTTTATACTCTATTTCATAACAGTCCTAAGGCTGAAAAATCACAGGGTTAAGATCCAGGGAACCTCTAGTCAAAGAGGTGAAATTTCTGTTTTGCATTAAAACTCAATTTGGGCAGAAATTCTACAAATAGATTTGAAATAGGAAAAGCAAGAGAATCCACTCCATATTTGAGGAACTCCGATTGAAGGACTTCACAATCAACAACTCTGCTAGTGTTCAATTTCCAAATAGCCCTTTTGATATCTGTGGGAGAAAATAATTGACGTGGCGTATGAGAATAGGATACAAGGATGTGGCATTGGTTAGGTGCATCATAAAGGGATACAAGGATGTTTTCCTTAGCTAGGGTAAGACTATGCACAGACAACATAAATTTATCATTAACCGTGACCACTCCTCTATTCCAATGATCCATAGTAAATATAGTCATCTACCACAGAACAAGAAACATGCTCTATTAGGGGTGATGTCTTTTAAGTTTTAGGTCTAGCGTGTCTTGTATGAATTTGTGGATTGTTTGTGAGGGATCCATGTTTCTCAGGAGACCTTGAACTCTAAGGTTGTCTTCCTTCGCTTTCCTTGCTCTTTTGTCTTTGAACTTGAACAGTTTGTCATCTGGTTGTTTTACAAGATTACTGCTATAATGTTATGACGAGGTTTAAGATATTTATGCATGCTTGACTGACTTTAAGAAACATAGCTTAGGGTTCACAAGAGATGACTTTACAGCTTCATCTCATATCTCTTTGGCAGTGAAATTCTGGCTCTTAGTTTAAGTATATATATGATTTACATTTTATACTTCTCTGTTATTGTTATTCCTACTTTATTTTTTGTAGCTGGTTGTTGTGTTCAGTAATGATATCTCTGATATTGGTATTAGTTTTATTGAGTTTACTAATTGTAAGCTTCACATGCCTTTTATCTGTTTGCAGGCATCATTACATTTAAGCAACCGCCCAGAACTGTCATCCTTGACTTCTGTGAGATCATCAACCATGACACACCCCTTACCAGCACGTTCAACATCAGTTTCTTCAACCACACTAACTCCAATGTCAGTATCATCTCCTCCACTACCTGCTTCGTCAGTGTCATTAGTTCACATGGCTGCTCGTCCCTTAGATGTAACTGAAGTCAGCAGCAGTAGTCATGCCACTCTTGTCAAGCCTTCCTTCTTTGTGCCACAACCTTCTTTATCTACATCGATGCCATTATCTCTTTCTAATGCACCAATGGCTCCACCTCTAAATCCTCTTCCACCTCTGCAGCCTTCATATGGTGCACCACTACTTCAACCTTTCCCTCCTCCTGCTCCTTCTCAGTCTCTTGCTCCCGCTTCAACTGTGAGCCAAGGCCCAATTATTACAAGGGATAAAGTCCGTGATACACTGGCTCGGTTGGTACAGGTATGTGGTTTTTTACACATTTGTTGTTCTGGTTTCCATTCATTATCTCGAGTCAATAAGGCTTTCCTAATTTAATGCTTATGAGAGATATTTTCTATAGAGTGTACTGAAGAAAAAAGCATTAGATAAAATATATCGGGGTCAGTAGTCTCTTCATTAGAGCACCTACTGTTGGAATATGTGAGGTGATGATAATTGGTATTCTGAACCAGAACTTCTTGAAGATAGGAAATGATTCAGACATTGATGCTGATTTAAGTAGGATACCATTGATAATCAACTTTAATTTACTTCACAAGAAACAATCTCTTTAGTACAGTGGATTCAAATAAACATTTTTTTTTACGTTTTGGCTGACCACAGAGATCAGCTTTGATCCATCTATCCAAGAAAACAAGACTTTTGATTTTATCCCTTGGATAAAGAGTAGACTTATGGCTGTTGGTGAAGTTTCCACCAAGACAATTTAGCTAGTGAATCTGGAGGCATCTTAGTATCACAATTCAATTTTGGCAATTGTTTCTAAATATTTATAATCTTGCTTGGTAAAATATTTTGGATGTCATCTTGAGCAGAAAGGAACTTTAACGAGTATTAACTTGCTGGCTAATGCAAGGTTTTTTTCTCAAACTTAAGTTTTTTGTCGGAAATCTATGTTGAGTGTCTAACTAGGGGCTTGAGCACCGTCATCAAGAAATCCTTGATAGAGTTGGATTGTTTTTAACAAGAATCTCTTTCTTGAGTCATGCCTTTTAACTATTTTCACAAATTGCAACTCGTGCTTCTTATAGAGGTGAGAGATTCACGTGTGTAGATGTTAGTATTGGCTGGTGTCATTTTGGTAAAATGTGTCTAGAGCAACAAGGAAACATAATATTAAATTTACACTTGAATGCTGAATTCTTAGATTGGAATTAATGTTCTACCAACTTTTTGGGATGCGGGGATCTGGGAGCATGGAAACGGATCCGGGGGATGCGTGGAAGCACCTCTCAAATTCTAGGGAATGTCATAGGGGATGTTGAGGTCGAAGACATACGGGACCTACCTGAAATAGTCAAAATTAAAATTAAAGTATGGAAAAATTGAAACATAAATCATTGAAATATTATACATAACAATGTGCTAATAATAAGTCATAAATGATACATTTAATGATGTAACAACATAATAATCACAATTCACAAATCATTTGGCACCATTGTATTTCTCATTATTTAGAAAATTCAGAAGATATAGATCTAAGTCTTAAGATAACCGATCGAAGAACAAGTCAAATGACTAATGAGCATCATTGCTCAAGGTAATGCCCACTAGTCTCTGCATTCAACCACTACACGAAGGAATAAGGACCTACCATTGTAATATCACTATCTTAATCAGAATCATTTGCATTCTCTAGAATACTTAATGGCACACCAACCAATTAGAGTGCCTCATTAGGTCCCTCCTCATCTACATGCGCATTAGGTTTACATTCATTTCATTTTTTAGTTTGCTTTTTTTTTGTCTTTTTCTTCCACGAAAGGGCAGAGTTTCGTCAAAAGGGAGCATTGGAGCGTCTCATTTTTTGAGGGCGATGTTCCCTACTGCTTTCCCTTGTGTCTCCCAGAAGGGGATGTCGGGAAATGTCCCCCTTGGAGTACCCATATCTTGGGAGCATGGGGAGTGCATCTCCTACCCTTGGGGATGCATCCTTGAGTAACAATCAATCATATTGAATTTGATCAAATGCTAAATGACCCTTGATTTTGACGAGATAAATTTTTAGCATTTCCTCCTTGTGAACACTTTTTCCCAAGGTGTTGTTTGAGGGGCAAAGATTAAAGGCCTTTAACAAGTTTGGTGAGAGTTCAAACTTTAATGTGATAATGTCGACTTCAAACCATTGGGGGATTATGTTTTAGTAAGAAGCTTAAGGGCCCTAGATGGACACCTGCAACTCTATGAAGCATGATTCGCCCCCAACATCCCTACGTGATGCAAATCTCCATGTTGGAGCTTAGATTTGTTGGACACACCCTCTTGAGTGTCTGACATGTGTCCTATGCATCTTTGACACTTAGGCCCATGTGTTTATGTTAGATACCTAATCCTTAGGGATTGAGGTACTTTTTAAATATTATTTAGGAGAAATATGAAGATTCATAGGTGAATAGGAAGAGTCATTCGGACCTCTTGGAAGATGAAACCAAAGGTCACTTCATATTGTATCTATGAATATCTCACGTTAATGCAAATCAATCAAGTGTGGAGTTATTCGATAACCTTCCTGATAGTGGTATCAGAGTTGGTTTTAACTCCATGATTCTCTCCCATGTGTAGAAACACCTCTTAGATACGTTTATTCCCTCAGGTTTGTCTCTCCCACCGCAAATAGTTTTGGTGTTACTTTGCGTAGATGTTAGGGTTTCCTCCACAATCGTTTGTGCCCATCCTCTCTCTACTTGGTGCAAATCATGGTTGATTCTCTTGGCTCTGTCTCCTTTCTCATTCGGCTCAGGCACCTTCATTTTCATTCGGACCCTTTGAATCTTTGGTTTCCACATCTTCCTTGGCCTAAGTCCTCGATTTCCCCTTCGACATCCCTACTTCGACTTCTACTCCGTCTTCTTTTGCTTTTAACACCCCAACGTCATCCAGGGGTTTCTCGTTCGGTGCCTTGACGTCATTTGGGGGTTTCTTGTTCGGTGCCCTAACTTCGTCTACAACAACCCCATCTTTTAGCACTCCTACTGCTTCAAACCCTAGTTTATCCTTCGCCACGCCCTCTACATCCTCCACTATTGTTTTATATTTTGAAAAGCACTTTCTTAGGCACCAATGGTGAGCAGAGAGATTGATTGATTTACATGTCTCAAAGGAGATTTATCAATTGCTTGACATCGAGCAACACCAGTAGAACGGATTCGAGTGGCATCTTCTCTTGGACCTGTTGAGATTTGGGTACCTTGGAAAGTGGTCCCCAAAGCACAAAGGGGGAAGACTATTACCCTCATACTTTACTTTATGATTCTAATTTCACTTTGACTTAGGAGTTTTAAGTCAAAAGTGAAATATGTCACTTAAGTCATAAAGTGACAATTAATTCACAATGTGGGTGAATTAATA
>ML779927.1:580530-617790 GCA_009831015.1 Picea engelmannii | reverse complement strand
CACAAGGGGGTTAATGAAGCTTTGCCACTATCAACTTCATTATCATCCCCTTCACCACCCTCCTCTCCTTCATTCATTGGGTAGTCTGGGTCACTATGAGAATGACCACTATCATCTTATTCATTCATATGCCTACTCCCAAACAACACCATGAGAACCAAAAATGGAAGGAAAAACCACAAGAAAAACATTTTCTTCAAGTTTTAGATGAACAACCTGCAATAGAATGAGGAGGAAGGGGGAATTATAAAATGTAGGAGAAGACAAAAATACAACAATAAACAAGACTTTTTGTGAACAATATTCAAAATTTCAACAAAAATACACATAGGGCATACCTATTTTGATGAATCTCCAATGATTTGCAAGTAGATGGAACCCTTTGCTGTCTCCTCCAAGCTCTTACAAATCCTTTTCAAGCTCTCCAACTTTGCTCCAACACCAAGCCAACACCAAGAGCTCCTTCCCTCTCCACTCCAACTCAAAGATAAAATAATGAGGAAGAAAAGGGAGAGATTGTGCTTTATCTCCCCTCTCTAACCCTAAAATTGCCCTAGGGCCCACCCACAAAGCCAAAAAATAAAAAATAAAATAAAAAACAAACAAGAAAAAACAACTTTTTCGGGCCAAAATCGGGGAGCGTTTGTGTGGGTTCGGGAGCGCTCGAGGAGTGCGGTTCCGAGAGGCTCGGAAGCGTGGGTTGTAGGCTCGGGAGTGGACCGGGAGCGACTCGGGAGCATGGATCTTTGGAAAATGGCAGGGAGCGTGGGGGACAGGTCGGGAGTGAGGTTCGGGAGGTCTGGAGTGTGTGGGGGAGCGCGGTTTCGGGACGCTCCCGCTCGGAGCGTGGTTCGGGGGTCCGGACCGGTGGGGGGGACGCTTTGGCAATGCTGTGCTGAACTAAAGACTGTCAAGAGGAGCCAGTTGGAATAGGTGGGTGGCCACCAATATCCACCTGGATTAGTCCTCCTCCCTTAGAAAGCAATGGTTTCCATTGCGTTGAGTTCCCCCATCAGGTGAGGAAACTTTTGCTGAATTTGGCCCCGAGTGAGCCACTTGCCTTGGTGTAGGAGCTACCGTTCCTTGACAACCTGATAAAGCTGGATCCTCTGCTAGCGATTGCCCTTGATCTGTGTGTCTACTATCTGATCAGTGGATGCCTGTTCCATGCAGTCAGGGTTGAGCTCTGTTGGTGTTAGCTATTCTGCGATCTTTGAGGTGCCCAATAATGGTAGAAAATATGGTCGAAGGAGGTCCACATTGAACACTGGGTGCAATCCAAGGAAGGGTGGAGTGTTGAGCTCAAGAGCATTGCTACCCACAACCTTGGTGATAGTGTAAGGCCCATAGCGAAGTGGGCAGAGCTTCCAATGGGGTCCTGTAAGGCGCTCTTTCTGCAAATGTAACCAAACCTTGTCTCCCACTTCAAACTGGTGCGGTACCCGGTGTTGATCATGGCGATCCTTGTACTTAGCATTGGCTTTCTACAAAATCTCATGGACCTGTTGGCGGATGTGCTGGATCCACTCAATGAACTTGGTGGCTTTGTCGGCCTCAGACTGAACATGAGAAGATTCTGCTTGTGTGGTTGCAAGAGGTAGTGCAACATCAATGGGACCCAAGGGTTGGAATCCCAACCCCACCTGAAATGGGCTATGGCCAGTGGAGCTATGGAGAGCCCTGTTGTAGCTGTGCTGAACATAGGGAAGACTCTCATCCCATGTACGTGGATGCTTAGAGTTGTACATGCGTAGGATGTGCACAATCATTCGATTGACGACCTCTATTTGGCCGTCGGTTTGGGGGTGGAAAGCAATGGATTTAGTGAGCTTGGTGTCCAACAACGACCAGAGACTCGACCAAAATGTGCTGAGAAACCCGCTGTTCCGATCAGAGATGATGGTCTGTTGTATTCCAAAATGGACCCACACTCATTTGAAGAAGAGCTTGGCAGTATCTGCCGCTGTGATACTCTTCTTGCAGGCTCTGAGAATGGGCATCTTCGAAAACTAATCAGCTACCACAAATACACAATCATTGCCTTGCTTGGTGGACGGAAGGCCAGACATGTAATCCATCGAGATGGATTCCCAAGGCCTTTCGGGAGTAGGAAGAGGGGTGTATAAGCCCTGCTTCTTGATGGCTAGCTTGGTAATGGCACATGCAGTGCAAGATCTGATATACTTGCTGATGTCCTGTCGAAGTTTTGGCCATTAAAAATGTTTCTGTAGAACGACCACAGTTTTCTCCATGCCAAAATGTCCTGCCATCCGACTGCAGTGAGCCTCCCAAATCAACTTTGCACGCTCGCTTGTAGGAACACAGAGATGGCCCAGATGGCATAACAGTCCGTCCTGAATGTGAAAATCAATGACATTCTCGCTTGTACCCAAGCGCTGATAGGTGGTGGCGAAGTCCGGATCTTGCTGATAAAGTTGGGGCCACTCAAATGCCTCATGCCCACAGGAATGGAGCACGGTGGTGAGTGCAACCACGTGAGGTCGACTGAGGTAGTCAGCGACACGATTTGTGTTCCCTGTCTTATACTTGATGTTGAGATGGAATTGCTGCATGTAGGTGGACCACTTCCGATGGCGGTCTTTCTGCAACTTCCCCTGTGTCTGTATGAACTGCAGAGGCTTGTGATCAATGTGGATGATTGTCTCCTATCCCAGAATGTAATGTTTCCATTGACGACAGGCTTGTACAATGGAATACATTTCCTAAAATGCAATGATTGGAACTGCTACTCGATTCGTTACTGCTTCCACCCGGCCATAAACGGGCTTATCCATATCTGTATTTGCGCCTAGAACAAGATTCCTTGGGTGGGGTATTTCCAGACAGTATCTGTGAGTGTCTCACTATGGTATGCTACTGGATGATCGTGCTGAGTGAGAACTGCACCTACAACATAGTCGGATGCATCAGTCTCAATCTCAAATGGTTGTTGCAGATCCGGTAAGGAGAGTACTGGAGCTGAGCACATGCGATGCTTCAGATCATCAAATGCTCGTTGTTGTTCCTTCTCCCACGCAAATTTTGCCCTGCCACCACCCTTGGTCACTTGGCTGAGGGCCCATGCAATATGGGAGAATCCCAACACAAACCGTCGATAGAAGTTGGCAAGTCCCAAGAAGCTCCAAAGCTCGGTTAGTGTGGTCGGGGTTGGCCAGTCACGTATGACTTGGATCTTAGCTGGATCAACATGTACCCCATGCTCATCAACAATGTAGCCCAAGTATTGGACCTTGTTCATGCCAAAGGAGCATTTTTCTAAGCTGGCATATAGCTTGTGCTGCCGCAGAGTGCTCAAAACCTGCTGAATATGCTGCATGTGCTCCTCCCAAGTTCTGTTGAAGATGAGGATGTCATCCAAATATACCACCACAAAAGAGTTGGTGAAGGGTCTCAATACATCATCCGTCAACCTCATGAAAGTGGCTGATGCATTTGTTAAGCCAAGGGCATGACCAACCATTCGAAGAGACCTTTTTTAGATTTGAAAGATGTCTTCCATACATCAGTTGTTCGATGGGAACGTGGTGGTAGCCAGACTTTAGGTCAATCTTGTTGAAGAACTTTGCCCCCTTGAGTTGGTTAAGAAGGTCATCAATTTTGGGAATTGGGTGCCGTTTCCTGACTGTGATTTTGTTTAATGCTCTGTAATTAATGCAGAGCTGCCAGGTCCCGTCTTTCTTCTGCACCAGTACAATCGGGCTTCCGCAAGGGGAGGAGCTGGGTCTGATGTGCCCCTTTTGAAACAACTCTTGGATTTGACACTTGATTTCGTCATTTTCCATCAGCGAGTGACGATAGACTAGTCCATTAGGCAGAGGTGCACCGTGGGTTAGATCAATTGGATGCTTGACTTGGCAATGCGTCGGTACCCCGGTGGGTGAGTAGAAGATGTCTCTGTACTTTTCCACGATCCCGTCCACTTGCTTCTACTACAAAGAGAGGCTCTGTGTAGAGGCTACGAATGTGGCGGCGACCTTCCGCTTACTGTGAGCATGGATCACAAAGAAGACGAACTTCCGGGTCTGTGAAATGACCTTACTGCATTGCTTTGCAGAGATTAAAGAAATAGCGATAGGCGGTGCTACCTCTGCTATCCTGTACAATTGTCTACCCAAAGTAATAATAACACTGCGGGGTCTAGACTCATACACAACATGTTGCTTCCACAAATATGGTTGTCCTAAAAGAACATCACAAACTTCAAGGGGAGCAATATCACGCAATACCTCGTCTTTGAAAGGCTTGATGCCGTAGGGCAGACGATACTGTTGGTACGCGAAGATCTCTTCCTTGGCGAAGCCAGCCGATGGTGTAGGGCTGCGAGTGCGGTGTCGTCGGCAGGTCCAGTCGCTTGACGACCTCTGCTGAGATCAAGTTCTTCTGACTGCCGCTATCAACAATGAAATGAAGCGGAGCCCCTTTTACCCACATCTGTGAGTGAAAGAGGCATTCCCCTTCCTCTGGTTCTTCTGGTTCGCTTGGCTGGACTTTGGTGGTAGCAATAGTGGCACTGGGTTCAACATCGATAATCCGCTTCCCTCCTTTTGGATTTGATTCGGTGTCAGAATCTGCCTCTGACTCAAAAGCTTTCAACTCGACGACCAGTGACTGCTTGGAGCGACATTCTTCGGTGTTGTGCCAAGGGCTTTTATGGTATTCACACCAATTTCCCATGTCCTTCTTCGACTTTTAATTACCTTTCTTGTGTTGCGGCTTGGACTGGTTGTCCTGAGAGTGACCATCTTTGCTCTGTCCCTTATTTTGTGGGTTGGGGCCGCCTTTGCCCTGCTTCAGCTGTGAGGAGTTTGCAGATCCAAACTCTAGCCTCTTCCGCTTAAATTTCTGCTCGATCTTGAAAGCATATCTATAAGCCGTACCTAATGATGCGATGTTCAAAAAATCCATTTCTGTTTGAATGTATCTATGCAGACAACCGTGATATTTGAGCACTAGATGTCGCTCAGAGTCTTTGATACCCAATTTGGTGCGCAGGGTATGGAAAATATTGGTGAAATCTGGTACTTTCTGGTCCCTTTCCTAATGCAGAGTGGTCCATCTTGTGTATTGGTCTTCGTAGCTACCAACATGGTAGTACTGTTCTTTAATGGCATCCTTGAAGGAATCCCATGTGGGGGTGACTGCAAATATTGTAGATTCCTCTATGGCCCTTTGCTCAGAGTAAGTATTCCACTAGTCCTTAACATGGGGGACGACCTTGAGGAGTGCAAAAGTAATCTTTTACCTGTCGGAAAAATTGTGGACAACATCTATCAGTCCTTCAAATAATGGAATATCAAAATTTACCTGTATCTTGAAGGGGGTTGCATGGCCGCTTGATGAAGATGCGTCCACTGTGGGCAGTCGCCGAAGGATATGTGCAAAGTTGTCCATCAGTTCGTTCCTTTGTCGCACAAGGGCTTCCTCGAGCAACATTTTAAAACGATCTCCTACTCCATTATCTTTCTTTTCGTCCCCCATGGGTTGTTGTTGGGATCAACGCGATCGATCTTGCAAAGGCTCGATTGGTTTGAGTCCCAACTTGTACCCAGATCTTGTCGCGGACATGCATGAAGAAAAATAAATGAAGAGCAGACCGCTCTAATACCACTGATCCAGATTTATGAGCGAAACAAAATGAATAATAGACTGAATACAATAACACAGAGATACAGAGAACAACAACAGATATCGAGTGAACAATAACTTCTATTGAATAAATAAAATAGGCTAAAATTGTAAAACTGTAGAACTGAAAACAACTTGCTCGAATGGTGGTAGCTATCTCTGAGAAGAGATGTGGTTGCTACATGCATTCGTCTGAGCAGAATGATTACAATGAGGCTCCAGAGGCCTTTTTAACATTACTCATGAATGCCAAAACCCTAGGCATCCAAAAACCTAACCCTAGGAGTTGAAATGCCAAAAGTTCTGTGGGCCCTGATGGGTAAGTTGGTACCTCAACTTCCCGAGGTCATAACTTTTTCATACGACCTCTGTTTTGGGCGCGTGATAGCCCGTTGGAAAGGTCTTTTCGAGAACTACACATTATGTTGTCAAACTCTGACTCCGTCTACAGTTTGACTGTGGCAAGCCAAAAAAACACTGTTTAGGGCCCCAAAACGGCCCTGGAAGTACAAAAAGATGTGCTGACATGAAAACTTCCAAAATAAGCTAGTTGGATTAGGTGGGCGGCCGCCAGTCTCCACTTGGAAGATGTGTAGGGCTTGAGACAATCTCGAAAGTGTAGAACCCACAATTACAAAGAAGTACAAAAGAATGTGTTGAACTAAAAACTGTCAAGAGGAGCCAGTTGGAATAGGTGGGTGGCCACCAATATCCACCTGGATCAATGTGCTTTTTGAGCAAGAGGGTCAAAAGGCTCAACAAGTCCCCAAACATCACATGTGCCAAGATGGCCTTCCCATCATAAACGCATCTACAATCACACGTGTTTAAATGAAGCAAAAAAAAAGATGTCGTCAAAAATTGTCAAGCAAAGACTACTACTATGGCTAATCAATCTGAGAAATCGATGAGGATATGCCACTGTATGGTTGATGAAACAATTTGATATGAAGCTCTCATACATGAACTCAAATGTCACCATGACTGATTTTCAATCCAACCACAATGAGTCTTAATTGTGGGTATTAATCCAAAATTTTGCCATTTGTGCTTCTTAACCAAAAATCTAAAAGAATAGTCACCACCGGACCAATGGGTGTGGGTATCAAAATGTTGATCCTTGGATGGAGAATGAGAATGCCTCAGATTGCTATGATTTGGATGCTGATACAATTGAGATGTGGATTGTGAAGATTCTAGTTCTGGCCGATCAGAAGGTGCAGGATTTGGTTCCTGCAAATTAGCGTTAGATGAGACATTCAAGTTATGGCATATCATCAGTGTACAAATCAAACACGATGCAAGATTTGGTTCTTACAAAACAAAAGAGGATGAGAGATCAGGGGGACTTGCATCTGGCAATAAATCCTCAAAATATACAACCTCTGCTTGCACTTGTCTTATTGCAGGCACTATAAAACTAACAATTCCATGTCCACCACTTGTACAACCCATCTAATGAAGTGATTTGAAACCAAAGCCTTTAGTATGCTTCTAAAAATTAGGAGAAGACTGCTCATAAGTGGCCAATAGTGTATGAGAAGAAGTGGCATCAAAAGAGGGCTCACTGTCCTTTTGCATAGTTATCAAGAACTTCTTCCTTCTCCCTTAATTTAGAATCACCATTATCTGGAGAATATTGCTTAAGAGTGGTCACAAATGCAAGAATAGATGCATGAGTACATGCAAGAGTAGTTGCATCTATAAAAGATAGAATTTTACTTGGGAACCAAATAGTGAAGTAGGGCTATCTTCTCCTTTGATTCTTACAATAGTTTTTGAGAGTCACAAGCATGAGTTTCTTTGAGCTCATTAAGACAATGCAACCAACTCTCAACAATGTCATCATACTTCTCAAAAGCAGTAGAAGTAGAAATTTGCAAATTGCTAAGTCAATCCTTTAATCCCGCACATCAGAACATAATAAATGAATTAGGATTTCCTGTCAAGATGCCAATAGGGCTTAGCTGACCTTTCCTATTAAGATGCGGGCTTATCAGGTCCTGTAAGGTCCAAATAGCTATTCATTTCCTTCCTTCTAACTTGAGCTCCTGTGGGGCAGCTTGCTTGTAGCCAGAAAAAGCCATAAGCTGCGACCTCTAAGTACTCAAATGACTTACTTCTTGTACAAGGCCCTGTTTGAAGCCTAGTTTTTAGAATCGGTCCGAGTCAAGTCAAATCGGTCAACTTGGTCGAGTTGATGGGTGACCAATTTGACTTGGTTGCTTACTCGGTTCGGTGGCTGGTTTAGTATCGAACCGACTGAGTCAAAGCATGACTCGATCGGTTCGTTACCAAACCGACCGTACTTGGCCGAGTTTGTACCTACTCGGTCGAGTAGGTATAGGACCCCATCAAAATGCAAAATTCAGTTTTCCTTTAAAAGGGTTTGACCCAAAACAATGGCGATTAATGGTAATGTAGACATTTCCTTTATCTTTCCTTTTTATCCTTTTACTTAAATTTTTAACATTACCATTAATTGTTTCATGATGTTTGAAAGTGGTTCCAACCTCGTTGGACTTCATATGGAGAAAGTAGAATTTCATATCCCATTCAAAATTCAGCAGACTTAGCGGTTTTCATGGTTTTAGGATCGGTAGGATTGCAACATTTTCATTGGATTCTATCACGTATGAGGGTATGGGATTAGCATTTAATCAAGACCACCAAGCCCTTTATGTACCTTGATGTTGGTTGTATTGATTGTTGAACTCCTCTGTCATGGTATTGGCAAAAATGTACCCTTCACTCAAACCAAAATCATTGATTAGGCATGTTAAGCTTTTTCTACCATGTTATAACTTATAAGGCTTAGATTAGGTAGTTTCATCAAAATTGGGTGGTGTTGACCGATGTCCCTAGAGGATCGAGGTAGAGGTAAAGGCTAGACAAGAGGCAAAGGGCAATCTTAATGATTAGGATGTTGAATTTTTAAAGGTGACTCAAGCACATGTAGTTTCTTTTCAATTTAGCATGAACTTGAACCATAAACAATGCAACAACACAATAGCTGCAGTGAACCAAGATAACAAGAAGAATAACCATGCATAAGACACAAGAAGTTATCATGGGAAAACCCTTCTCAACCAAGGGAAAAACCCAACAACCCTTTACTATATTGCCAAGAGAAGAACCCTCTCCATAGAAAAACCTAGCGCACACAATATGGTGCTCTATGACCAAGAAAGATAGAGCATAAGAAGTATGCACCAAATTTCAGCTCTCCAAGTGAATGCATTGAGTGAATGAGACATGATCCACAATGGGGATGTATCTCTCTAATATATACATGACCTAACTCAATGAATAGACATGTCTATTGGCACAACAGGGCCGACTTGTACAACTCAATAATACAATTATTCTTTTTACATAATATTAATTGTCTTTACATAGCAGGGCCGACTTGTACCCTTCACAATACAAATTAGGGTTTTACAATAGTATTACTCTTTGACAATATAACAAGGGGTCTCACACACATCCTCTAGTGCTCTGCGACTAGGGACAAGTCCACATGTGCTCAACCACAAGGGATGTCACTCTCAAACAGATCAACTCAACTAAATCCATAGAGTACGAACTGGAGAGCCATCTCAAGCCAACTCAACTAAGTCCATAGGAGTACGACAGGAGACCATCTCAAGTCATCTCAACTCAGTCCAGAGGAGCACGACAAGAGACCAACACAAGTCATCTCAACTCAGTCCAGAGGAGTACAACTCACCTATCACATGGGTGTTCTCACACATCATCTCAACTCAGTCCAGAGGAATACGATCTGGAGAATGTTTCATGAAGCTGCAATCATCAACACTCCCTCTTAGCTAGGGAGGCATTCTCCACCAGGCCAAGTCTCTCACGGAGGTACTTGAACTTCCTCCTAGCAAGTGGTTTGGTGAAGACATCTGCAACTTGCTCGTGTGTAGAAAGATATTGCACATGTACTGCTTTCCTCTGCACCATATCTCTGATGTAATGGTATTTGATCTCAATGTGTTTCGATTTATCGTGAAACACAAGATTCTTTGAGAGCTTCACACAACTTTGGTTATCGCAATGGATAACGGTGGAATCCATCTCATGTCCAAATAAGTCTGCAAGGAGCTTGCGAAGCCACACTGCTTCGCAGCCTGCCACACATAATGCAATGTACTCTGCTTTTGCGGTACTCAAAGCCACATAAGTCTGTTTCCTGCTGCATCAGGAAACCATGGCAGGTCCCAAAGTAAAACAACAATTGGAGGTGCTCTTCCGGTCCACTGCGCTCCCTGCCCAATCTGCATCGGCATATCCCTGCAATCTCATGTCTACGTCGGAGGCATATCTCAGTCCATAGCCAACTGTGCCTCGTAAATATCTCAACACATACTTCGCTGCTATCCAGTGTGTCTGTCTCGGCTGACTCATAAACTGATTGAGTACACTCATTACATAGCATATATCAGGTGTGGTGTTAACCAGATACATCAATGATCCAATCAATTGTCTGTAAAGATGTGGATCAATCTCGCCTGAATTAGAAGAAGTCTCAGTCAGTTTCTTCAGATTCATTACCATCGATGTAGCCATGGGCTTGCAGTCTGTCATCCTGAATTTCTTCAATATCTCGATTCTCAACTGTGTATTTCCCTTGACTCAGGAGAATCTCATCAGTCCTTTGCCACAATTCTAGTCCCAAGAAGTAGTGCATCATACCAAGGTACTTCTTCTCGAATTTAGAAGCCAATGTACGCTTGCATTCAACCATAAGGCTTTCTGAGCCGGTGAGGAATAAGTTATCAACATATAGGACCAAAATCAGACACTCGTCACCAACAATGTTGTTGTATAGGTTGGGATCAACAACACTCTTGCTGAAACCCAAACTCATCAAGTATCCATCAATCTTCTCATACCATGAACGAGGTGCCTGCTTTAGTCCATATAGGGCTTTCTTTAACCTGCACACATGAGACTCCTTCTCATGTATCATGAATCCATCTGGTTGCTCGATGTAAACATCTTCCTCAATCTCTCCATTGAGAAAGGATGTCTTCACATCCATCTGATGTAAACTCCAACCCATGGATGCGGCAAGGGAAATAATCGTACGGATGGAAGTGCATCGGGCAATAGGAGCAAATGTCTCCTCATAATCTATTCCCTCCACCGGAGAGAATCCTCTAGCCACAAATTTCGCTTTGTACTTCTCGACACTTCCATCAACTTCATGTTTGATCTTATAGATCCACTTGGAAGTCACTACAAACTTCCCTTTTGGTCTTGGAAAAATATCCCACACAACATTCTTCATGATGGACTGATACTCTTCGGTCATGGCATCTTGCCAAACTTGCTGCTTCTCCATGACAAGAAGGATCAATATCAATGATGTGGCTCATACTTGAAACATAGCTCGAAAATCTCTATGGTCTCTTGCTCTCTCGGAATGTACCACGAGGAGCTGCATGTCCCTCTGCCTCTTACAGAGTCTGTTGAGCCCATGCAGGCCTCTTCTGGCCTACTGCAATGTCTCTGGGAACATCAACTGGAGCTACCGGATCAACTGGATCAATAACTGTCTCCCTCTGAACTGCTGAAGGGGGAGAAGGTACTATCTCTTCTTTCTTCTTGTTGTCAATCTCCATCTGAGATTCTCTGGATCTTCAGAAGGCTATCTCTTCCCCAATGGTGACATCTCTGCTAACTTCGATTTGTCTCTGACCAGGGATGTAGATCCGGTGTGCCTTCGAAGATTCACTATACCCCACAAATGTACTGTTTTTTTCTGAAGGGTCTAGGTTGGTCCTCTTTTCCTTGGGTACATGAATGTATACTAGACACCCAAATATCCTGAAGTGTCCAACCTCAGGCTTCACTCCGGTGAAAGCTTCTTCGGGGGTCATGTTCTTCAAAATCTTATGAGGACTCCTGTTCTGAATGTACATAGCTGTCATGGATGCCTTTGCCCACATAATCATAGGTAGATTCTGATCATGTATCATCGCTTTGGTTGCCTCAACAATGGATCTGTTCTTCCTCTCGTCAACCCCATTCTGCTGAAGGTTATAAGGAACGATGTACTCCCTCTTGATCCCTGTCTCAATATAGAAATCACTGAAATCCCTGGAGGTGTACTCTCCTCCATTATCTGATCTCAACACTTTGATCTTTCTCCCGGTCAGGTTCTCAACCTGAGCTTTAAACTCTTGAAATCTCGCAAGGACTCCATCCTTGTTCTTCAAGAAGTAGATCCACGTCTTCCGAGAGTGATCATCGATGAAGAGCACATAGTACAAGTATTCGCTCAAGGAAGCAACATACATAGGTCCACAAACATCTGTATGTATCAATTCCAAGATCCCCTTGGATCTACTGTCACTGCTTGGAAATGACCCCTTGACATTCTTGCCAAGAGCACAACCTTTGCAAATGCCATCATGCTCAATATGTATCTCTGGAAGACCTGTTACCATCTTCCCCAGAGTGGGAAGGGCTCTATAATGTAAATGAGCAAGTTTCCTATGCCATAGCTCGCTCAAGCTGATAGTATCATGTAATAAGGCCTGGATTGGGCGGACAATCAATCTATACAAACTGTTTTCTCGAACACCAATAACTCGGGTAGAATACATGCATGAGTTCTTGTGCCATGCAAGAACTTTTCCTTCAGAGAAAATAACCTTGTAGCCTTTATCCTTTAAGGCATAAACAAAGACAAGGTTCCTTTTCATCCCAGGTACATATAGTACCTCACTTAATTGAAGAGGTATGTCAGAATCTAGTTGGAAGGAAGAAGATCCAACTCCCCTCACAGTATATCTGGCATTATCACCAAGTACAACATGCAGACGGGACTCTTTCTCTACAAGATCAGTGACATGTTTTCTATATCCAGTCATGTGTTTGGAAGCACCACTGTCAATCAACCAAATATCACTATCAGTAGGAACCGTACCTGAGAGTGCTGAAATGAAGAAGAACGCTTCATCTTTTATGCCTTCATCCCTTTGTGGTGGTTCTGAATCAACATCGACAGTGGAGGCATGTTGTCTTCCTTTCTTCCTGGTAGGACAATTTCTCGCAATGTGTCCATACTTGTCACATCTGAAACATTGAATCTTTGATATGTCTTTGCTTTGTTAATGACCTGGAGCTGCTGAAGTTTTCTTGTCATTGAATGCTTTGCTGAAACTTCTTTTTCTTCTGCCTTTCTTTGCATGAGAAGTAAGGGCTTGATTGTCATCATGATGGGAGTCTTGCACGCCTCTGGCTATAAGTCTGGTTTCCTCCTGAGTGCAGTCTGCCCATAGACGATCAAACTAAGGTAAATCTGCTCTTCTAGTGATACTTTGAATGAATGGTTCCCTATGGCTTGGAAGAGCATTGGGAGTAATCATGACAAGCTCTTTGTCTTTTATGATTTCTCCAATGGCACCTAACTAATCTCCGATCTCTGAAATCTTCATGAAGAAGGTAGCAGTGGTGTCATCTTTCGTCATCCTGAGATTTTGAAGTTGGTGTTTCAATGTAAGAGCTCTATTAGTGTTGTTGCTCTCAAACATCTTCTTCAACACATCATACATTAGATAAGCTGTCTTCAAGGTAGAAATGCGAGGTAGTAGATGATCTCTTACTGAGTAGATGATTATCTTTCTATCTTTGACGTCATTTGTCTTCCATTCAACCTTCTCTTCATCGGTTGTTGTTGCTGGTAGAGTTCCTTCTATCAATTTCAATAGGTCACTCTCTTCCAGAGTGATGTGTAATCTTGACTTCCAGGAGCTGAAGTTGCTCGATCCATCAAGCCTATCTTCCACCAAAGTTTTGTTCCTCATGGCTTGTAGATTCTTTACAAACCTTAACAACTAGGTCAAAAACCCCAGCGTTTTTCAAGAGGAAGTCTCTAGGAGGTTCGTTGGATGTATGACTGCCAACAAGAAGCCCTAGAGAGTCAAAAGAATCCCAACGAGCTGCAAAAATACCCCAACGACCTGGAGAAACCCTAGAAACCGAAATCTGCAGAAACCCTAGAAACCCTAGAAACCGAAATCTGCAGAAACCCTAGAAACCCTAGGGCCGAAAATCCAAACTTCTTCAATTTTCAATCTGAAAGTTGTATGTGATGCGCTGGACTAGGCCGTACCTGTCTGTGAAGAAATTAGGCCCAACGCTCAAGGGAAAGTGCTAGAACTAGCTTGACAAGGAAAAAGGGTAAGGGCCATTTTTACAGTTGCAGCAAGAAGGTGACGACTAGCTTGGAAAGGTTCTGGAGTAGCTTGTGCAATGGCTCTTTCAGGAACACTGCTCTGAAACCATGTTGAATTTTTCAAGGTGACTCAAGCACATGTAGTTTCTTTTCAATTTAGCATGAAATTGAGCCATAAACAATGCAACAACACAATAGCTGCAGTAAACCAAGATCACAAGAAGAATAACCATGCACAAGACGCAAGAAGTTATCCTGGGAAAACCCTTCTCAACCAACGGAAAAACCCAACAACCCTTTACTATATTGCCAAGAGAAGAACCCTGTCCACAGAAAAACCTAGCGCACACAATAGGGTGCTCTATGACCAAGAAAGATAGCGCATAAGAAGTGCGCACCGAATTTCAGCTCTCCAAGTGAATGCGTTGAGTGAATGAGATATGATCCACAATGGGGATGTATCTCTCTAATATATACATGACCTAACTCAATGAATAAACATGTCTATTGGCACAATAGGGCCGACTTGTACAACTCAATAATACAATTATTCTTTTTACATAATATTAATTGTCTTTACATAGTAGGGCCGACTTGTACCCTTCACAATACAAATTAGGGTTTTACAATAGTATTACTCTTTGACAATATAGCAAGGGGTCTCACACACATCCTCTAGTGCTCTGCCACTAGGGACAAGTCCACATGTGCTCAACCACAAGGGACGTCACTCTCAAACAGATCAACTCAACTAAATCCATGGGAGTACGAACTGGAGAGCCATCTCAAGTCAACTCCACTAAGTCCATAGGAGTACGACAGGAGACCATCTCAAGTCATCTCAACTCAGTCCAGAGGAGCACGACAAGAGACCAACACAAGTCATCTCAACTAAGTCCAGAGGAGTACGACTCACCTATCACATAGGTGTTCTCACAGATCATCTCAACTCAGTCCAGAGGAGTACGATCTGGAGAATGTCTCATGAAGCTGCAATCATCAACAGAGGATTCCAATACAAGCAATGGTGGAACATTGCTTTTCATTTATGTTTGTCATTGCTCATTTATTCATAATGTTTTTTTTCAAAGTTTCAATAATGTTTTGGAATCTTTAAAATATAATTTTTTCATTAAAATTTAAATATTTTATGTAGTTTTTAGTGAACCAAGTCATTGAAATCAGATTGGTCCCAGTCAATTTGAGTCCGAGTCAAAGTCCTAATTGATAGGTGACCGATTCGAAGTCCGAGTCCGAGTTTAAAAACATTTGTTTGAAGTACCATAGATCCTAGATGGAGTTTGCTTCTTTTCCATCTGAGGAAGGAGGAGATTAGATTCATGCTTCAAGTCTTAATACTTGTTAAAGAGTTGGACATTATCACTTTGAAGGGGTACAGCCTCTTCACTAAGTTGGGAAACAAAGTTCTGCAAAATATTAAGCTCATCTTGAAGCCAGATATTTGTTTCAACTAGTGAAACGACCTGCTCCTTAAGCCCCTGTATTAGCATTTTGCAGTTGAGCAATAGTATCATGTCGATCGGCATTAACATAGAGCACAGTGCAATTGCAGAGAAACAATCTCATCGTGAAGTCAGGTATTGGAGTCTCACAATAGATAAACCTGCTCATTAAATTTGTCAATGGTATCCTGTGGGGAAGCAAGCTTCTAACGACATTTCCCACTGAGCAAGTCTTCTTCTTTGTCATCAAAGTCAGCTATAGTGGAAGAAAATAAGGTACTCTGTAAGGGCTGAATATGATCAAAAGTGCAGAGTTGCTGGGAGGGGTGCATGGAGTGTGAGGGTTCCTGTGGAAAGACAAAAGATATGCCACCCTTCATTGCTTAGGAAAAAAGTGTGTCCTCCCCTCAAGGAAAACAATTCATACGTAAAAAAACTTAATGAAAGATATACTTGATGTAACTTTACAGAAAAAAGGTCCTTTTCTTTTCTTCTTGACACCATTTATTATAATTATTATTTGTATATATGCAATATCCCGAATTCAATTTAAACAGAAATTTAGCAACAAAATCAATAAACATGGAAATAACCAACAAATTTCTTCATTAAATCCATAAACGGTGAAGTACAAATGAGAGATCTATAGGATCTTCTCCAATATCAGCTAGGCCAGATGGTTTCACTGGCGAAACCGAGTAAACTAGGGTTTTGAAACCCTCATGCTCACAAGAGCCCAATACAATATTTTCTTAAACTCAATCATAGATCCCATAAGGCTCTCCTCTCCTCCTCTTATAACCCTTCGTTGGGTCTCTTTAGTGTAACTACTTTTCCCCCCTTTATTTTATTAAGTGACTAATTTCACTTTATTTTTATTTAAGTGCCTTTATAAGGTCACTTTCATACAATAANACTAAATGCCTCTTAAGGGGAAAATTGGGAACATTACAATATATGTTATGTTTTTTATTCTTTTAACATTTGTTATTATATTATTCTATCTAATGATACTCCCTTTTTATATTGTAAATGGGTAGGCTCCCCTTTTTATGTATAGTAAAACAGGGAGGCAAGGGGTTTCAAACTGCTCAAGGGTTCTTACTGAATCTACTACAGCAACAACTTTAGCAAGCAAAGGAGCCAAAACAGTTTTGAGACTGTAACTGACTATACCTGAATCTCCACACACACACACACACACACAGTAACATGTTTAAACTGATGTGTTTGCAGATCAAGAGGCATGGGGGATCGAGCTTACCACGTCCCACAACCCAGAAACAGGCTGAACAGAGTTGCCTCTGCAGGAACAGAAAATGTGCATACAGTACTTGTATCATGAAACAAAATGCACCTCAGTCTTTCATGCAACAGATGGCTGAGCAGAAGGGTTTGGGCTGAAACCACGAGCTCAAAAGTTCCAGATCAGGTCTGTGTGCTTGGACATAGCTGAAAATGTGCCGTGAAAGTCACTCCAAGCTGCGACAGAGAAGACTCCTATGCACCAAATTTGCTGGAGGAGGCCCATAGACCACACGAACACCCAGATTCAATTTTACTAAGGCACAGCTTTATTTGCTCAGTCTGCTGTTGGAGAGAAACACAGTTGTTGGTGCTCATAAGGGCTTGCTGCAGATAGGAAACAGCCACATTATTCCTTAAAAAAATGCTATCCTGTGTGAGAGTTGTGGTTTTCTTTTGAGCTAGCTGATCTGTGGATCCACCCTTTGGAAATTATGAGGGAGGCAAGTGATACTGTTGGTGCTGCACTGGCTGATAGATGCTACGGGCAGGCTGAGATCTCCCGAAAAAAACAGTCCGGAAATTTCGTGATGAAGAAAATCTACTTAGAGAAATCTGCATCAGCAGTGAAGTTGCAGAAACAAGTAGAGAAGGCATGTGTGCACAGTCCATGCACTTCAGAAAATCGAGTTGTGCTAAGTTAGTGAAAAAGTCACACATGTATGAATCTACTGTTGAAATAAAAATCTTCTTCATACTTGACCCAGCTAATAGCTTCACCCCTCATGAATGTGCCATACATAAGTTTGAAACTTATGTCAAAATCCAGGATGAGAGTTTTCAATTTGAAACGCAGAAGTCAAAGCAGTGAGCACTAAGCAAATCAGGTCTGAAAATTGTATGCAACAATAGTTACAGTTTCACCTCTGTTGTGCCAAACGTTTTGGAACGCTGCTGGTTCACAGAAAAACCACATTGCTTAGTATCTTTGTAGCAAAAAACCTGCCCATAAAATACTACATTTATGCATCTCTTAGATCAACACTTCTTTGGTGGGTTTTCACACCAACACTTTACACAATGAGTTACATAGGGCAGCGCGAGCCATCATTCATGTCACCAAATCTCTGATACCATGTTGAAGATATGGGCTGACAACCGAAGACAATTTCTTTAGGGATTATTTAGAGATTATCTCTCTTATATGAAAGTGGGGCTTCTGTCCAAGTCCTATTATTTAACAGATGGTGTGAGCTATTGGAGTCTGTGAGACAGTGGATAAAATGTTGATAGATGCTATAGCACTTGTTGCACCAAGAGAAGTGAGGTGCATTCTACAGCCCAATATTGAAGAGAATGTAGCATCCCTCTCATGTCTGTTATGCCGATGTCAGCATGTCAGCCCAATATGAAATATTATACAAAACAAAAAATATAATAATAATAATAATTCTAATGTGGGCTAAATATACTCATTCACAAATCTGTTTATACATAAAAACAACAGTATAAAAATTAAATCATATCAACTGTTTTTTATTTTAGCAACTCACATTATCAAGGGTGAACTGCATGATACCAAACATTTATCTATGTTTTTTATTTTAGCAACTCACATTATCAAGGGTGAACTGCATGATACCAAGCATTTATCTATTTATCTATCTATAGATAAAGAAAACACACCAGGGTAGATCCATTTTAACTAGGGATCTTTTAAGCACTGAGAGATTTGCATCTAAATAATTGTCTATATATATATATATATAAATAAAGAAAACACACCAGTGTAGATCTATTTTAACTATGGATCTTTTAAGCATTGAGTGATTTGCATCTCAACAATTGTTTTTTGACCCCTCTCGGTGCTTAATAGATCTGGAGTTAAAATGGATCTATGCTCATTCAACAGCCATTTGAATGGTGGGATTCCATTGATTTGTAGGGAACCTACAAGCTCTTATTTTTTGATCAACCATTCTTGAGTAGTATCTTCTTCACTTTGGCTGAGCAATAGACAGAATACTTGAATTATTATCAAACTAGCAGATGATATTCTTCTTCAACTCACGAGTGAGTTGGTGTGTCGATACTAGATAGAGGCAGTTGTTGGATTTTTGGTTGAATAGCAAGTGGCATCAGTACCCTAATTGGAATACTGCAAAAATTTCAAGGCCATTGCGATGTGCCATATTTCAGTCTTAGAAATTAAAATTATTAGTCACTTAGGAGCAAGTTCTGCCCTGGCATTCTTTACATCTCTCTCAGCTCCTCACAATTGACAGACTTGTAGTATTAGGGAAGTCACAATGCTCCTATACACATTATAGCTTGGAATCCTCTTCTAGATATCTTCATTACTAACTGCAACGAATTCCATTTGACAGAAGTGTCACCTAAAACATCCAATTATGCTTTGGAAGCCGTGGAGGAAAAATATCACTTCCTTAGTATGCTGTTCTCTTAATTTTGGTATCCAATCAATCCATCCCGACATCCCTTATTTGAGTGACTTGGGGCACTCTGCAAAACATTCTTAAATTTGGCTAAAATAGGTTCCTTGCTTATTTTCAGGATGGATTCGGCAACTTTGATACTGAAAGAATGTTGAATTAATGGAAGATGGTACATGCAAGTTAAACAAATGCACTTTTACTGTAGTCTGTGTGCCTGATCTGACTTATTACTTCTACTCGAGAGTAGGCTTGTGTCAAGATTCTTTATACATAACCTTCCTTGTGGTCGGGGGCACATAGATATGATAATCTACTTGTTTTATTCCTCAGTCAGCCTGCCTGACCTTTTTTCTTCGAGTGCCAAAACTGACCTTGCTACAAAGTGTTTCCCCAAAAAGGATACTGGTATAATCCATTGTCATAGCATTCAATGCTGAGGAGGCTGCATTGGTGGTTAGTGGGTTACAGAGATTTTTGTTGAATAAGGAATTAGTTTCAGGGTTCACACAGGGGACTTGTTATCACTAAAATTGCCCTTGGGGAATTTAGTCCGTAGCGGATCGAATGAACACTCAGGGAAAGTGCCAATGTCACTTCACACGATCCCTTCAGGGAGGCATCCCTGGTGATATGAAGAAAAAAATATTCAACTGTACCCTGCAAAATACTTAAAAGCTGCGAAATATACTCCTGTAATTTTTAAAAACAGTTCAGATTTATGCAATTAAATTCTTTAGGACAGCAAGTACACTTCAGATTTACATCTACGAATGACAAATTAGCTCAATTCTGATGTAAATCTGCACTATTTCTCTTCAGATCTGTAATTAAAAGTTGCAGATCTACAAGTGGAAAACTCAGAAGTCAGCAAATTACTTCTTACTTTTACTTGTTTTGTTCACTAGTGGCTTAATTCCAATGGGTATGGAGTCAAAGAAAGAGATAAGATAAGATAAGATAGTTTTATTACTGTCCAACAAATGACAACAAAAATAGGTTAATGGGATAAATTTGATTTATGTTCAACAAATGATCACAAAAGCAAGTCAATGGGACTAACAAGTACAATCCAGTTTGAATACATTTTGGGAGTGCATAAGTGACTCCTAGATCAATACTGAAAGTAAGAACTGAAAAAAGAGGAAAAGCAAAGCTAAATATCTGGCTATGAATTATAAGCTAGCTGTCTAGCCGAAAGATATAAGGAAGTGTAGTTGTTGTGATACAATAAGAGGACCAGAGATCGAGGGTCTTAGTGTTGCAGAAGAGAGGGAAGAAGATGTCAGACCCTCTACCAGTTCTGTTGATTGAGGGCAAGGGAGGGGACCTAGGTATGGGCTTCATGTTGTAGTTGGCAATCATTGCGAAAGGGATGATGTTCAGACAAATGGTATCCTATGGGGAGTGATTGGGGTTGAGGGGACTTGGTTGTATTATCCTAGGGGGTGACCAGATGACGAAGCCCCATTCTCCTATCATCCAAAGTTGAGGGAAAGAAACTTTGGATAGAGGTTTGACCGTTTTATCGGAAATGGGGGGTAGACTGATGGTTGGGTCTGCCCTGGCTCTAGGTCTATTTGTCACTTTAGTGATGTGTGATCTGGAATGACAACTACTCATAGGCCTTGAAGATGTAGGTTGCCCCCTTGGAGGGGAGGTCATGAAGAAACCCGAGAGGAGACCTAGGGCCTCAATGATATGTGATCTGAAGTATCTTGGACCTCTGCACGTCGCTTGTTGCTCGATTAGTAGAGGTAACCTAAGAGGTTATCCTCTTGGAAGCCTCAGGTCGAGATGGGCCTTGCAAAGATTGAGATCTGTATCTGAGCACTTCTCTCATGAAGAGACCAAGGCACCTCTGGTTGGGATGTCGAGAGAAAGTGGAGAGGGAGCCTCTCTAATCCCGATAAAGGTAGTGGTAATGACCATGGATCTCATAGTAGAATCGGCATCTGAAAATGAAAATTTGATTGGATAGGTGATATAACCGAGGCCAATCAACTCAGAAAATTCCATCTTAATTAATCGGAACTCCTCAACAAATAAGAATTGGCCACTGAAACAATGTTACCTTTAATACAAAGTTGTCAATCCTAAGTTTGAAGATGTCAACTCCATACCATAAGCTCTTTTGGTGATGAACTTTCACTTCTCAAGAACTTTACTCAAACTATGCTTGGAGCCAAAGTCACATGAACATCATGGGATCAACCTCTAATACTCACTCACTAACTTTCTCAATCAATCTAACATGAAAGGACTCAGAAGTATGGAAATAGAAGAAACATGGAATCAAGCAATAACTGATAATGATCTCGATCATTTACGTTACTTGGACCACAAGTGGAGTGCTCCCCTCTAGGCAATAATAAACCTCATGCAATATAGCATAAGTCAAGAGAGTTATCTCCAAGCTAGGGTGCACTTCTCCAAGCCATGGATGTGTTTGCTTGACACACAAGCTTAATCCAAAATAGAAACTTGGACTTGGACTAATTTTTCATAGTCTCGGATCAACACCAAATTTGGTATCTATGTGGTGTTGCACAAGATTGGTTAAGGTGCCTATATGGATTTTGAGTTTTTGCTAAGTGCTAGCTTCACCCAGTGGTAAAAGGCACTACCTATGGTACGGTCAAGGAACCTAAGTAAAATGGTTTTGTCATCATGAAAGAACACACACTGCTCTGTACATATTCAAGATTGAAAGGCGCTGCGTTTTGACAATGCTACCCAAACCTGTATGCAGATGCAGCGTAAGTAGCGCTACATAAAGGTGTTGTGTAATATTTCACATAGAATAGAAGCTGCATACAGGTGCAACACAGTCGGGCGCTACCTACAGGTGCTGCGTAATATTCTGGCAGAAAACGAATTGTGCAGAGTTATTTTACCAGTTTTGAGTCATTAACTTAAAACTTTGATTGTGAACAATTGAGAAGGTATTTTTGAAAACTGGAGGAGGTTTTTGTTCATAACATTCCAAATGACAAAAACCTCTCTCAGTTTTTCAAAATGTGTTATGGTTTGAAAGATATTGGATATAGAAGTGGCGCTACCCACTCTGCACAACGATGCTACCTAATTTCCTGTAGCGGTCATGGATTTTAATATTTGCCTTATTGGGAGGTTGCCACCTGTCAAGGAGGATTCGAATGGCTTCTCAAGGATCAGTTAGATGTCAAGGGACATCTGCACCTAATATTTAGCTCTAGCAAAGGCCTCATGCAATGAGGTGGAGACATTTTATTAATGACTTCCAACAAATTCCTGAAAATTAGCAGTTTGTTGGATTTTTGTCTCTTTGATTGTTGCCACCTATCTCTAAGGCTTGGAATCCAATGGAGGAGATGGGATTCGACCTCCTTAGTTCATTTGGATGCTATTGTCTATTTAAAGAAGGAGAGATCTCTTGAAGAAAGGAAGGATGAGCCAAGAGAGGCTAGAGAGAGTAGGAATAGGCAGTTTCCTGTGTGTGTTCATTTGTAAGCTTGTGGGCATTTCGTGATTGTAAGCATTACTGCTATTGGAGACTCATGAGAGCTGTGATTTCGGATTGTAAACCTTTGTCTATATTTCTTCTTATTTGAATATATTGCAGATTTGAGGATCAAAGGCTGTCAATGATTTATGGATCCCTAAACAACAGAGGATCTGTTGTATTTTGCCCATCAGTCGTTGTTTATATTCGAGTATTTGTTGATTCATTAAATTGAGAGGATGTTGAACATTCTATCTTATGTTTTCCTTCTACATTTCTTCCACCTATCAGCATAATAATCTTGTTTTCTGTTAAGCAGCTTTTGTGCCTTCGATGAGTGGGATGTTTGTGACTCCATTGCCCATTGGTGTAGCCTACTGATCTACAGTTTGCAACTCTCTCTCTTTCTTTATCCATCTTGTTGATCCGCCTATTCAAAATCAAAGTTATCTTTTACATTTTGATGGGTGCTGAGCTTACACTTTAGCAGTCAAAGTGTGACTTTTAGTGCTAACATGTGGTACTCAATAAAGGGTATCTAAAAATATGATTGTTTTGAAATTGCATAAACTCTAATTTTGACCAACTTTGACTTTCTCTGTTTGGCACCAAAACCAAACCATAAGTTCATCTCCATAATAATAATAATAATAATCTATTTTTAAGGTCACAGCGAAGCCAGCCACCAAATTGGTGTATGAGACCCCCTTCGCCCAACGATTTGACTGGTAAAGTCTATGGAGGTATACATACCCTACCCCCCTTTGGATTTGAACGTGACCTCTTAGGAGGAAACACATGTTCTTAACCATTAGTATCCAAATATGTGATCAGATTCCAAGAAAGATGAAATTTCTAAAAATAGAAATTTCCAAGAAAGCAAATCTTGAAAATCTGATTTTACCCATTTGGAGTCTTTCGTTGCCCATGCATATGCGAAATAATGCATGTCCAACTCTTGCATGGGAAACCTGCCAAACTCTGAAGATGTCTAAACTAAAGTATTGAATATAATGCCCCCTGGTTTTACACTAACAAACTCTAAAAAGAGAACTCGACTTGATCTGAAATACTGGAACGAAGATGTACTTATGAAAATTCCAATCCCTAGGTGACTAAAGTCCTTATGATCTCAATCAAACAAGTAGATTGCTGAATTTAATTATTGCAGAAATAATTTTCAAATGATAGCATTAATCACACAATAGCTGGAAATTAATCAACGGAAGCATAAAATCAATTACACACATATACTGGAGCTTCATTGCTCCCTTTTGAACCCTGTCTCATATGAAGTGATATCTAATCTTTATATGCTTGGACTTGTCATGAAACACTGGATTCTTAGCGAGTTTGATACAACTCTGATTAACGCAGTAAATGACCATGGGATCCAGCTCG
Source organism: Picea engelmannii (assembly GCA_009831015.1). Taxonomy (NCBI): domain Eukaryota; kingdom Viridiplantae; phylum Streptophyta; class Pinopsida; order Pinales; family Pinaceae; genus Picea; species Picea engelmannii. The sequence goes on along the minus strand of ML779927.1, from coordinate 593,904 downwards.
TGATCAAACAATTCTGCAAGTAACTTGTGAAGCTAGATGGCCTCACAACTAGCCGTACTGGCTGCCATGTATTTTGCCTCTGCTGAGCTAAGTGCCATGAAATTCTTCTTCCTGCCGAACCAAGATATCATCGTTGATCCCAAGCTAAAGCAACACCTTGAGGTGCTCTTCCTAACTGTTGCACTACTTTCCCAACTTGAGTCTGTATACTCCTGCAACTTCACTTCACCATCTCCAAGATATTTAAGACTGTACTCCACTGTGCCCCTCAAATACCTGAGCACATGTTTTGCTACTAACCAATGTTCTTGTCATGGCTACACCATGAACTCACTCAAGGTGTTCACTGCAAAACATATATCTGCCTTGGTGTTGACCAAATACATCAAAGAAGCTATCAACTGCCTGTACAACATGGGATCCACCAACTCTGAATCTGAAGTTGTCCCCTTCTTCAGATTAGTGATCATGGGTGTGGCCATAGGTTTGCTATCCTTCATCCGAAACCTCTTCAGGATCTGAACTGCATACTTATCTTGCCCAAGAAAAATCTCCCTTGGTCTTTGCCAAACCTCCAATCCTAAGAAGTAATGCATCATGCCGATGTCCTTCATCTCGAACTCTACTGCCATGTCTTCTTTGCACTCTACAATGAGCTTCTTTGCACTTGCCAAAAACAAGTCTTCTATATACAATTGCCAAAAACAAGTCTTCTATATACAATTGCCAAAATGAGCATATTAGTTTGAACAAATGTATACTATAAGTTATGATCTGCTTCACTTTTGGTGAAGCCCATACTCTGTAGATATCCATCGACCCTGGAGTACCTTGCTCTCAGTTCCTGCTTGAGTCCATACATGGATTTCTTAAGCTTGCACACATGGGACTCCTTTCCACTTACCTCAAATCGCTGAGGATGCTCTATGTACACTTCTTCCTCAATGATCCCATTAAGGAAAACTGTCTTCACATCCATTTGATGTAACCTCCATCCCATAAATGAAACCAAGGACATACCTGCTTTAATGGAAGTGTACCTGGCGCCTAGAGAAAATGTCTCCTCATAGTCAATTCTCTCTCTCTGGGAGAACCCTCTTGCCGCAAATCTTGCTTTGAAGTTCTCAATGTTTCCATCTACAACATGCTTGATCTTGTAGAGCCACTTGGAACTCACAACTGACTTCCCCTTTGGTCTTGGAACTATGTCCCAAACATCATTCTTCATGATGGAGGTGTGCACTTCTCCGCCATGGCATCCTGCCATACCTGCTGGTCTGCTGCCTCCTGAAAAGTGGAAGGCTTGAAATCTAGAACGTTGCTCATCAATGCCATATAGTTTGGAAACTTCTTCGGAGGTCTACTCTCTCTGAATGTGCTCCTAGGAGTCTCAACATGCTCTTGAGCATCTCCCTGTTCACCTGAAGGCTGCTATGTTGCCCTGGAAATCACTAGTGACCTCAACTCAACCTTTGGAGCTTCCCGCTCCTCATTCTCTGCCACTAGATTAGGCTCACGAGACTTCCTGGATGCAAAGTCTTCCTCAAACTTAACATCCCTGCTTACTACTGTCTTCCTTTGCTGTAAAATATAGACCCTGTAAGCCTTTGAAGTCTCACTATAACCCATAAACAAACTCTTCTTGCTGGAGGGCTCCAACTTGGTCCTCTTTTCTATTGATACATGGATATAAACTGGACAACCAAAGATGCATAAATGACTCAACTTTGGCTTCACACCAATGATTGCCTCCTTTGGTGTCTTATTCTCCAAGATCTTGTGAGGACACCAGTTCTGGATGTAGAATGTTGTGTTACATGCCTTTTCCCAAAGAAACATGGGCAAGTCCCGGTCATGTATCATGGCCTTAGCAACCCCTATGATAGATCAATTCTTCCGCTTTTCAACCCCATTAAACTGTGGGTTGTATGGAACTATTAGCTCCCTCTTGATTCCTGCTTCCTTGCATAAACCCTCGAACTCCTTGGAGGTACACTCTTCCCCATTGTCCGATCTCAAGACTTTGATCTTCTTCTCTATTTGGTATTCAACTAGAGCTTTGAACTCCTCAAACCTGCTAAAGACCTCATCCTTGGTCTTTAAGAAGTAGATCCAAGTTTTGCAAGAGAAATCATCGATAAAGGAAACATAATACATGCTTCATGTTATTGATGCTACTAACATTGATCCACAAACATCCGAATGTACTAGTTCTAGAATGTTGATGTTTTGGTAGCTGCGGGAGGTATTTCCCTCCTGGACAACTTTTCTTAGAGAAGAAGAAGATTCCAAGAAGTCAAAGGAAGACCTTTGAATAGTTGAAGAACACCTCGAAAAAGAATAAAGTGAAATAGAAGACCACAAAAGAGAAGTCGGCCCACGGGAAATAAATTATAATAATAAAGTGGAAATATAATTTCCAGGAAGAGAAGTCAGCCCACAAAAAATAATAATAAAGTGGAAATATAATTTCCAGGAAGAGAAGTCGGCCCACAAAAATAATAAAGTAACTTGGAAGACTTAGAATAAGAAGTCGGCCCCAGACAGGCGCCCGAATTAGTATAAATACAAGTCTGGGTCAGTTCATTTGTGCAGCCACACAATTCTCCTTTTGCAGTGTGCACTAGGTAGTTGTAGTTGCAGTTGTAGCTGCAGTTTTTCTATTTCTGGTTTCTGTTTCTCTTGGAGGGTGCCCCACTTGAGGGAGGATATTCTTGGTGGTTCTTGGTGATCTCTCTTGTGCACTACCTCTGGAGGAGTTGCGCTAAATTTTTATGGTGTTGCCCAGTTGCTTCATGCCAGTTGCAGTTACAGTAGCAGTTGCAGTTGCAGTTGCAGTAGTTGTTACCAGTTGTGCTTGTTCTATGGTGCGCTATCTTGCTCTAGTGATGCACCTATCTTGCGCCAGTTCTGTGGTGACTCAGTTGTCTACCCTCGCTAGGGTTTGAAAAGAAGAAGATAAGTATTTGTTATCGAGGTTTCTTCATTGTTGGTTTTCTCTTGTGATTAGGGCCTGTTCATGGTTGTATTGGAACATTCTCTCTAAGAAAAGTTGGCTGGGTTTTTCCCCCGAGTTTGGGGTTTTTCCAGGATAAATCTTTGTGTCTTCTTGTGCTTGTTTATCTGCTACTTATATATTTCAGTATATGATTATTGAATGTTAAAAGAAGATAAAAATGCTATGGTAAATCTATTGTTAACGAAACTAATGAAAAATCTAACATAGAATCCCCTTAGACCTATGCTCGTTGCTTGGGAAAGCACCCTTGGCATGCTTTCCAAGCGTGCATCCTCTGCATACACCATACTAATCAATACTAAAATCTGGAAGACCCGTGACTATCTCCCTCAGAATAAGCAACGCCTTGTGATGTAGGTGCCCCATCCTCTTGTGCCACAACTCGCATAGATTGTCACTGTTAAGCACCAAGGCTCGAACAATTTCAGCCTGCAACCTGTACAAATTACCTTCTCTAACCCCTATTACTTGAGTTGTATCTAGGTTAGAGTCCTTCACCCTAATGAGGTCTTGTTGGTTCTTGAACTCAACTACAAAGCCCTTATCCTCCATGACCGAAGCTGAAAGCAAATTCTTCCTGAGACCTAGAACAAACAATACATCATCAAAATCAAAAGAATTACCTGACTCGAGTTGGAAGGTATAGAACCAACTCCTATTGGGTAGTTGGCATCATCACCAATCTCAACCTATACTCTCGTGTCCTACTTCTTCAAGCTAGAAAATCACCGCTGTGTTGATGTCATATGTCAAGATGCCCCATTGTCCACATACCATGCATTCTTTAGAATTGCGTTGGTAGAAAGGCAAGATACCAACGAGAAATCCTTCTTGAACTTGGCAACAAAGTTATTCATCCGAGTTTCTGCAGACGTTGCCCCCTGCTTCTATTGCTGCTTTTACCCTTTTTCTTATCTGGACACTGTGATGCATAATGACCGTGCTTATGGCAACTGAAGCACTTGATTTTACTCAAGTCCTTCTTTCCTGGTAGTGAGGTTGACTTCTCACTATTTCCCTTACCCTTGTTGGGTCCTTTACCTTTTCCCTTATTTGATTGACCAAATAGAGCTAGGTTCTATTCACCCTCCTTGCTAGCCTTTGACTCCATTCTAGTCTCCTCTTGGATATAGTCATCCCAAAGCCTATCAAAGTCGGGAAGGTTTTCCCGAGCGCAAATACATTTGACAAATGGTTCCCATGAAGTTGGGAATCCATTTAGTGCCACTTTCACTAGTTCTATATCTTCAACCTTTTTCCCTACTGCTGCAAGTTGATCGCGAATCCGTGTGAACTTCACAAGGTAACTGGTGCCTGTGTCTGATCTGGTCATCACTATGGATCTAAGTTTGTTCTGCAATATCATCTTCCTGTTTATGTTCCGACTCTGGTAAAAGACTAACTAGGGCATCGAACATCTCCTTCGCTATCTTCTTGGATACATGAGGGATCAGATGATTCTTTATGGCATCCAAGATCATCCGCTTGGCCTTCACTACCCTCTTGTTGTGAACTACCAACTCCTACGAATTTGTAGGCTGAGTAGCAACGTTCTTGACAATATCCTAGAGATCCTTTTCTTCTAGTAAGAGTGTAACCCTCACCTTCCATGATCAGAAATTCGAGGCATCATCCAATCTATCCTCAAACCCAAGTCTAGTTGATGCCATCTTTGAGATCCACTGCACAAACTCCCAAATCTGAAAATAGAACTTTGAAACCCTCTGATTGCTGGTCTTTCGCTGCAGTTGATTTACTGAAGCAAATCCTAGAGAATCTCAATCAGAGAAATAAGCTCTGATACCATGTGAAAATTCCAAGCCCTAGGTGACTAAAGACCTTATGATCTCAATCAAACAAGTAGATTGTTGGATTTAATTATTGCAGAAATAAATTTCAGACCATAGCATTAATCACACAATAGCTGGAAATTAAATAGCGGAAGCATAAAATCAATTACACACATACACAGGTAATTACTCCAAATCTAGCTTTTCATTCATTCGAAAAACTTACAAGGAAACCTCCACAAGCTGTCCAAAAAACAACACTCCACGGATATTGAAAAACGCCTCAAATTGAGCAGAAAGATCATCTGGGGAAGTATAGCCTGCTGTACGTCCTATCTGGATGCTGGTATGGCTCTGTCTGTATGACTGTATGGACTGCTGCACGGGACTGCATGCTGCTGGAAACTGGCTGCCTGCACTTTCTCCCTCTGTTGCTCAACCTGCTCAACAGTTCAAGTGTTCTCTTGTGTGTTTGAACTCTCTATCTTGACCTGTTTTTATAGTTTTAGCCGAGACCAAAACCCTAATCTATTTTGAGATTACTCCTAGTCTAAGTCATGCATGCATGCATGAAATACACTTTTTAGACTCAACTGCTAAAAATAAGACTTTCACTTTTCAACTAAAGTGAATTACAAAATAGAAGTTATTTTTCGAAAATAGAACTACTTTCTGAAAATAACTTTTCCAAAAATATCTTGAATTAATTCCTGTCTGAGCTATAATTCTCAACAGTACTTACGAAAGTGCTGGTTTATCACACAAATTTGGTGTTAACAGGATTGTAGTCAATGGTGGCTCTCCGGGTCGGTGAAAGTGGGGCATTGTTATTGCCCCCACCAGGGTTTCTTGTCAACGAGATGTCCTGCACTTGTGATAGAGCTTGTGCTTGTGAAAACGGTTGGGGATAGGGGCAAGTCCCGGTGACTTTGGCGGAATAGATCCCCCACTCACGGCTTCTTAGCTGATGGAGCTTTAGTAGTTGAATGTTACAAGGTGGCTTCACTTCACACTTGCTGCATCGGGATACGAGAAGCGTCTGTCAAAAAAATTGGGGACTGTAAAAGCAACAAGAGATTTTAGGAATTAATTGTCTATTGTGTCAGATGGTTGTCTGTGCAGGGTATATTAGCACTGTTGGATACTTTATATCAAGGTGTTTTTATATCCCTCAAAGTTTCTTTTCTGTGATCTCTTTCTCAAAGTTTCTTCGGTCTAAATATAATGGGTACCAAATCCATACTATACTGATTTTGTTTTTTTGCCTTTTCAAAAAGATTCAATCTATGGAAATTTCTATGTGACATTTCCGTTTAATCGAGTGCCCAGTCTCTCTGGTCAGATTTTGTCAGTTAACATGGTCGGTTCTTGACAATCATTCTGTCATTAATTAGTTAATTTGGTAATCCATTTAAATCTTGTAGTGGTTGCATGCTCCCAGTAATTTGTTCTGTCCACTCTATACATAAACTACTATTTCTTCTATTATGTTTATCATCGAACTTTCCCAAGTGAATTTGAATAGAAGACACTGATGGCCTCTCTCTTCCTTTAATTTTATTAGTTAGCTACATCCTTGAATAAGTTCAAACAAAAAAATGTGGATAGCTTCTTTTGCTGATGTCTTGAACTTAATATAGATGACTTTTTTATGGTATCGTTGCACATGGGTGTCTGCTTTTGCTAATGTCCTGCTAACATCATAGGTTGACAGAAAATGTGAAGTTATGTGAGTTGTAAGGCATTTTGGTTTTCTTTCGTTCTGTTATTATTATTTTTACATGTATTTTGGAGTTCATGTTTCTTTGTTGTATTTTCTGCTTAGAATTTTCTCATCAAGGTTCCAAAATTTGCTTGAACTACAGAATGAGCATTTTATAGACATGGTGTATCGTGAGATGCTGAATGCACTTCCTTCATGAAGATTCCACATCAAATAGTCTCTATAGCAACTTCATCTTTTTCAGTCACCAGTAAGAGGGTTTTACACATTCTTTTCTTGGATCTGCCCAGCATATTGTGTTGAGCCCCAAGTTCAGCCTCGCAGGTTGCAAATTCTAAAAGAGCCAGTTTAGTTTCATATCTTCCAGACATTATGCAATATGTTGATTTGTCTTGTCTAAGTAAATATGATCTGTTTCGTTTGCACAGAAAGACACCTCTACTACATATATTGCATTTCAAAGGTTGTTATTTATCTCATAGTCATGCTCACTTGTTATCTAGAAGTGGAGTATTGGCAGTGTTTTGGAAAATTCAGTGAGCATCCCTGTACATTTCCGTTCAGAAAACACAAGGAACCCTCTTTTAGGAAATCTTTTTCAATGTAGAAATGGAAGTTGAGAAATGTACTGCTTACTAGCTGTATCTTAAATTTTGTTGATGTCTTTATACCATACGGTTGTTGATCTGGCCTATTGATTTATAAGTTGTAAGCTGGCAGTTCTGGTGTCTTTTGCAGGTCTTCATAGTTACCTGTTCAAAATTCTTCTACTATATTAAGCTAAATTTGCTATCACGTTAAATCAATCTAAATGTAAAAATCTTGTCTAAGGGAAAAGGAAAAAGGAATATGATAGCTAATTCCTTGAAACGAAAACACTTTCTATTCAATTTCAATTGTTATCAGGTTAAGCAATCAATTCTTTATTTATTCATTTGATGATAAATTACTGCAAGTGGAGGACCATCCTTCGTGTGCTTTGGCCGGGATGCATTGTGGTTCTGGATATGATGGGCTGATGTGATGATGTGATGACACTCTGTTTGTTTAAATATTATTTTAGTCCTCGTCCAGTGTTTATAATGAAGAAAATAATTTTAGATGCTTCTTGATATCAAGATTGGTATTTTAAAAAGTAACACGGAGTTAATTTTGTAGGTATTCTTCTTGGGGCTATGCCATACTTATGACACTGTTTACAATTTCATCTTGTTTACTTAATATTTTTCAATTAACCTTGTATTGCGCTAGCTCGTGGCTGGACTGTTTGGATTCATGGTTGAGGCCATGTCATTAATATGCATCACTTTTTTTCATTAGTCAACGGTTTCATGTGCTATATAATATAACAGATTTTTTGGATTGAGTAAAATTCCCAGTATATTACTTTTAGCTCGTGGTTGGACTGTTTGGATTCATGGTTTAGGCCATGACATTAATATGCATCACTTTTTTTCATTAGTCAACGGTTTCATGTGCTATATAATATAACAGATTTTTTGGATTGAGTAAAATAATAAATTCCAAGTATATTACTTTTAGCTCGTGGCTGGACTGTTTGGATTCATGGTTGAGGCCATGTCATTAATATGCATCACTTTTTTTCATTAGTCAACGGTTTCATGTGCTATATAATATAACAGATTTTTTGGATTGAGTAAAATTCCAAGTATATTACTTTTGAGGCCATTTGAAATCTGCAGTTGTCTCACCATAGCTGTTGCTGGTGAAGCAACAGAGATAACAGACACTTCATGTAAGTGAAGTTATGTTTAAGCCCCAAGCCTCACTATGTGCCCAACATCAAATTATTCTTGCTAGGTTGTTTGGGTTGTGTTAGAAATTGAGATGGAATGAATTCTTCCCTGCTTATGTTTGACAAAGCCACATAAATCGTAGGACATGTTTTTCAAGTTCACATGAATTTGCTGTGGTTTATTCTTTGAAATATTTATTTTATGCTTTATTTTATTTTTGAAAGGAAAATCTTGTGGGGAAACCACTGCAATGCTTCCCAACATTTGTGGATAATATTCCTTGTAAACCCATTGGCGTAGATTAGTGTGTCACTTGAGGGATTTGAACCGGGCACCTGCCGGCGTGGAACCAGTCAAATACCCAGTGACATTGACAAAAGCTAGTTGAGTTAACACCTTGAACTATATGTATAAATTTGAGTAAAATGCTTCCTTTGACTATTAATGTAAACATGTAATGTGCAATATTGGGCATTTTATTCAAATTGTGCTGCTCATAGCAGCCACCACAAGCTAGTAAAAAATTAGCGAGGTCCCACTATCAAAGTTGCCCAAGAACATTATAAAAAGCAAATTTGCCACTCTTAGCATAAACAATGCTAAGAGTGGTGACACTAGGATATAACCATAATAGCGAAAAAAGTTAGCCTTCCAGCAGAGACAACCAAGGGCACATACATCAATCGTCATAGCTCAGAGATCCGATGCGACAATCCTTATTTAGATGGTGAGTTATCGTTGTCCTATGGGGTGGGACCCCATTCATCATTCTCTGGCTTCGACTGAGGGATGCCGTAGGTCCCTAAGGTCTTTAAGAGGCTTCTCAATGTTAAATATAACAAGGGGGAGTAGTGGGTACTTGCCATTTTGGTGTTGCAATGGAGGGGGCCAATTGTGACAACACAGTCTGCTGTCACAAACAACTTGACCAACGCTATGTCGTGGCTTCCATTAGACTTCTGTAACTTCCTGGAATGGGAAAAATGCATTGGAGAGTTGATGGGTGATTCCCTACTCATAGTGTAGGGAGCACTCCTCATTACTCTAGAATGTGTGGGGGCACCACATCCAACCTATCATTTCTTACATGCATAGTAATATACATAGTTGTAGTCTAACTGTTCTACATTTTCATCCTTTTTTCGGTGATATTTTCTGTTTAATTTTTCTCGAAATCTGGCGAGAATTTGTTAGATATGCAGATTTGAGTGGTTAATTCTGTATAATCCGAGTGTCCCAGGGGTTTTTCAGCACGTCGAATCCATTTCTGGATTCAGAAATGCAATTTAAACAACATAAAATTGTGATTTTGTGCAGATTTATGTCATGGGATTCCGGTGAATAGGGCCAAAACGTAGAACAGTTAGACAATACCATACACAGATACAGATTGATGCAAATTAAAAAACTGTTAAAAGGCTAGAAAAATTCTTAATACACATGGGATAATTTTGTTTTCTCCAAATGAGGTAACACCCTTCATTTTTTGTTCGCTGCCATGTTGCACAAAATTTAATATCCCATTTAGTTTCTTTTAAGAGGGAGGGCAAATTTCAAGGCATAGAAGTACAAAGGCATTGGATGTTGAATTGACCCAATGTCATGCAGAATTGGTGTATGCAGAATGCTAGAAAGGATGTTTGAGGTTTTTCGAAAGGATGTTTGAGGTTTTTCGATCTACCACATAAAGGGAATTTACATCAAGGGATGCCTAAGTGAATCATCTTGTTACCAAGAGCCAATTCCCCAAGATTGAGAGACCAAGCAAAAATAGTCTATCGACTCAACCATAGGTTTCTAGATGTTTCATAATGAAAAGAGCCAAGTTCTCTGCTTAGATTCAAGCCTATGGATCTTATTCAACTAACAATCCAAAATAGGGTTATGATAGAGCTCTTTGTAACCATTAATGTTTTTGTACTTCTTAAAGGCTTTGGCCTTGTTCTACTAAAAGTGCTTCCACTAGGATTCCAAAAGATTGCAAGCTTAGCTTTATGAGTAGAGAGTTGGAAATGAACTTCTTAAAGGCCTTGGCCTTATTCTACTAAAAGTGCTTCCACTAGGATTCCAAAAGATTGCAAGCTTAGCTTTATGAGTAGAGAGGTGGAAATGATTTCTTTGATTTGATCAATCCCACTTTGTGGGTTGGCTAGTTGAAATTCCATTTTTAGCTCTAAAGAAAGCACCCAATCTCATGTCTAGGCATAAAAGTGTCTAATGACATAATTGATGTCTTTTCTAAAAAATCTTAAGACCAAGAATGAAGTTATCTTGACCATAACTTCTCTTAATGCTTCAAAGTGAGAGACCCGAAATGTATTGATTTGTAAACTGTTGTGGATATTCCATTGGGATAGTTAATCACAACATATCTTACAATATCTTATTATGTAGTGTTTTACTTCAGATTTTAGATTTAATATTGCTAGCTTAGTGAAGAAAACACTAAAATTAAATCGAAATTGAAGTGAAAGAAGCTAAAGCAGATAATACAACATCCACACAATGAACACAAGATGTACCTTGTGAAAATTCATTACGGGGAAAACCCACTGAGAAGGTGAGGCCTATGCCTTGCTCTTTTTTTCTCAATGATGAAATGCAGATACGAAGAAAGTGCATTCACTATGGAGTTGCGAGGGAGACTGTGGCTTGTATGGTTGCTACAATATCTTCTACTTCCTTTGTTCTACTTCAATATCCCACTCCTAGATGCTCTACTCAACTATTGAACAATGAACAATTCAATGAGAATGAGAATCCCTTTCTATCGTAGTGGCCCAATATTTAATGATGCTCCGATAGTCAACTAGGGTTACGGTTAGGATTTTTGCATGCCTCAACCCTTGATTAGGGTTAGGGTTTTGAACCCTTTAGAATCTTCTTGAAACTCCACATGTGACTAGCTCCACATGTGTGAGTAATGGAAGTTCATGTGGCATCCACTCAACTTCATGGTGGTCAATAGTGTAGGTCAACTTGTGGGAAGAATAACTTCCTCATACAAACTCTGATTGAGGTGATTTTTGTGTCATTGGAAAACTTTCGATGTAGAAGAACATCGAAACACCGATAACTTTGTTTGCAAAATTTTGACCCCAAAAACAATGGTTCAAGGCTTGGAATAAGTCCAAAAGATTTTGGACCCCAAATTAGTAAAGTGCAATCTACCCTTAAAATGGGCCTTACAAACCAATAACTCCAATTGTTTCACCCACAAAGTACCAAAATAGATGACAAATTATATAATGACCTGTCTCAGATCATAACTCTCCATTTAGGGAGGTTTTTGGTCCCCAAAAGATATTATTGAAGGAGGTGAGAAAATGTTTTCTCTACCTTATCTCTAGAGTACCTTTTGGCCTTGCTTGGAAGTTGTCCTTTCAACCCAACTTGCCATAGTTCATGTTGCTCCTATCTAGTTGTTTTGGCCTTCTTATGCAACACTATATCTTTTGTTAACTCTGCTTGAGCTTCTTGTACTAAGTGCTCCATGATAGGTAGGACTTGCTCATCAGTGCCTTGGTCCAACATGGAAGCCTCATAGTGTTTCAGATTTTCCACATTCACTATTCAGTAAATGTGCATATATGGGGGTACATTGAGTCTATAAGCAATATCACCAACCTTCTCTAACTCTTCAAAAGGACCATATCGTAGAGCCTTGATCTTTTTACTAGGATCCCGTGGCCTTTCTTTGTTCATATGCAACCTTACTCTGTCTCCCACCTTGAATGTCTTCTCAATTTTGTGCAAATCATGATGGGCCTTGTACTTTTCCCGTAAGTTCTTCAATGACTCCTATACTTGCAAATTCATTTGCCTAATCTTTTCAATGAACTTTTCATCCTTAAATGATTCTCATGTGGTGTCTTCCATCACTCCTCATTGTCCATATACAACATCTAAGGGAGAAGGTGGAAAATACCCAAAGCAAGTTTCAAAAGAGGACTCATTGGTAGGAGTGTGAACTACTATGTTATAAGAGCATTGAATATAAATCAAATTTTCATCCTAGGTCCTTAGATGTTTATGCTTCTAACCTCTCAAAAGTTGAACCGTGCCCCATTCACTACTTCCTTCTACCCATCTGTTTGTGGATAGAAAGTTGTAGACCCTTCAATTTGGTGTCCATCCTCTCCCAAAGTGTAGTCCAAAAGACATTAAGAAATCTAGTATCTCTATTTGAGATGATGCTCCTTGGTATCCCAAAGTGCACTCAGACCTTTTCAAAGAACATGTTTGCTGCATCTTGTCCTTTGATGGTCTTTTGACAAGGCATGAGAATGCACATCTTGCTAAAGCTATCAACTACCACAAATGGATAGTCGTGGTCCTTGTTCTTGGCAAACCACCCACAAAATCCATGGAGATGCTCTCCCATGGTCTAGAAGGTATATGTAAGGGATGGTATAAACCTTGATTTCTATTGCTAGGTTCAATGGTACAACAGAATATGTGTCCTCTAATAAACCTAGCTACATCTTCTTGCACTATTGGCCAATACACATAACCTTTGTAAGTTGGATACTATGTTCCCAACATCGAAATGCCTTGCAACTTTGGAGGTGTGAACTTCTCTAATAAATTGCAAGCTCTCACCTTTAGGAACACAAAGCTTGTCTAGGAGATGATAACCAACCTATCACCTTCTTCTACATGAACTTGACCCGACAACTACTAATACATGAATTTAAAGTCCTCATCTCTGTGTATGCCTCTTTGAAAGGCTCCATGTGCATAAGAGTTCCTAAAGCTGCGATCTTGGATGTGGGTGGCCTTGAAAGCATGTTTGCCAACTTATTAGTGCCACCCTTCTTATATTCGATGATAAGATGAAATCGTTGTTAAAATCCCATCCACTTGTAGTGTTTGGTTTGCGAAAGCTTACTTTAGGCCTTGCAAACATTGTAGTGACTAGCGATTGGTGTGGATGATGGTCTCCTTGCCCATTGGATAGTGCTTTCATTTCTTAATAATTTGAAACAAAGCATAAAGTTCCTTGTCATATGTAGGGTAGTTCATGAATCCGCCATGGAATACTTCGGAATGATAGCATACCAACGTACCTCCCAACCTTAAGAC
>ML779927.1:538544-577151 GCA_009831015.1 Picea engelmannii | reverse complement strand
TCATTATGGATTGGTATTCCTCTGTCATGGCATCTGCCCATTCTTTCCTTTGAATGGCTTCTTCAAAACAGGTAGGCTCCTCTTCTAGGAGGTCACACATCAAAGCCATATAACTGGAGAATGGCTTTGGTCTTTTCACCTGTTTCGTGGTTCCTTGGGGAACATCGTACTTCTCTCCATCTTGAATAAGCTCTCTAGCCCAGGCTGGTTTTCTTTTATGGAGGATCGTCATCTGAGGAGGTTCTTGTACTTCTACTATATCATGGTCTTCTAGAAGTTCCTCATCAGGGGAAGTTACGACTTCCCTCTCTGGTTCTGCAGCTCTGGGAACCTCCCTCATTGTAGTATGGGGGATTACGGGTTCCTCTTCATATACCTCTTTAAGCTGACATATTTTAGATTGCTTGAGCGCTGCATCTTCATCAAAGGTCACATCCCTGCTGATCTCAATGTGATGTTGACCTGGTATATAGATCCTGAAGGCCTTGGAGACCTCACAATATCCCACAAATATTCCCTTCTTTGTTGAAGGGTCCAACTTGTTTCTCTTTTCTTTAGGTATATGAATAAAAACTGGACAACCAAATATTTTAAGATGGATTACCTCTGGTTTCTTTTCGGTGAACATCTCTTCCGGTGTCTTGAACTCAAGTGCGCTATGGGATAGTCAGTTCTGCACATAAACAACTGCCATTGCTGCTTCTGCCCATAAGCACATAGGAAGATCTTGATCATGGATCATAGTCTTCACAACTTCCAATATGGTTCTCTTCTTCTGTTCAACTATACCGTTTTGTTGTGGATTATAGGGAGTAGTGAGTTCCCTTTTGATTCCCACATCTTTGCAGAAGTTCACGAATTCTTTTGAGGTATATTCTCCTCCATTATCTGACTCGAGTATCTTGATCTTTCTTTCAGAAAGGTTCTCTATCAAGGCTTTGAATTCCTTGAACTTACTGAACACTTTATCTTTAGTCTTCAAGAAATATATCCAGGTTTTGCGAGAGTAATCATCAATAAATGATACATAGTATACATACCTGCTAATGGAGGATGATGGCATTGGGCCACACACATATGAATGAATGAGTTCTAGGACTCCTTCTGTCTTGCTGTCCCGCTTTAGAAAGGGGTTCTTGATATTCTTCCCTTGTGCACATCCATTGCATACGCCTTTATGATCACCTTTGAGTTCTGGTAAACCCGTGACCGCCTTGCATATGTATGGTAGCGCCTTGTAGTTGATGTGGGCTAGTCTTCTATGCCAAAGTTCACATGAGTTTTCAATGGCATGGGTCATAACAGCCTGTGAGTGACCCTTCAATTTATACAAGCCATTTTCTTCATTGCCAATGACGATTGCTTGATTTAAAGTTTCTCCTTTAGCCCACATAAGAACTTCTCCATCTATAAAGGCAACTCTGAAGCCTTTCTTCTCTAAAGCTGAAATGGAGAGTAGGTTCTTCTTCAAGCCTGGTACATATAGTACGTCCTTCGTTTTTAGTGAATTCCTTGAATTCAGTTTATGGTTTGATTCTCCCACTCCCTTGATGGGATACTGATAATCATCACCAAGTGTCACTTTCCGAGAAAACTTCTTCTCTGAGATACAAGAGAGAATATTTCTTTGTCCCGTCATGTGCTTGGATGCACCACTATCAATGAGCCAAGAGTCCTCTCCAGGTGTTATGGATCCTGAGAGGGCTGAAATCAACACATGGTCTTTGATCTCCTCTCTCATCATCTTTGTGGGTGGCTCTTCGTCTTCGGCTACATGGGCATGAAGCCTCTTTTGTTTTCTCTTGTATTCTTCTTGTCTGGTTGGACAAAACTTCACAATATGTCCCATCTTGTCACAATGATAGCATTGTACAGATGAGTAGTCTCTTTCCTTTCATTGTCCTTTCTTCTGAAATCTCCTTGGATGAGATTCTTTATGATTGGATTTATTTGATTGTTGAGGCTCTTTATGAGTCTCCTTTTGGAAGTAGGGTTTCTTCCTTCCTCCTTTGGTGTGAGTAGCTAGGGCTTGATCATCATCCTTGGCTAGTAACGCTTCCCGATTCACTATTCTTGTTTCTTCTTGGATGCATTCTTCCCATAGGTTGTCGAACTTCAGTTTCTCCTTTCTAGCACATATCGTCTGGATAAAAACATCCCAAGGTCTTGTGAGACCATTTAGGGTTGTCATTATAAGTTCATCTTCGTCTATGGTATCTCCAATAACTTCTAGTTGTTCTTTGAATTCTGAGATTCTGGAGAAATATTCCTGAATCATTTCTCCTTTCTGCATCCTTGTATTCTTCAGTTGGGTTCTGAGATTCATCTTCCGGTTTATGTTATTCCCTTCATATAATCTGGTCAAGGCATTAAACATTTCTTTCAGGGTCTTTTTAGATGACACACAAGGGATCAGATGGTTTTTGATTGAATCTGTAATGATTCTTTTGGCCCTTATTATGTCCTTTTGATGCTTTGCCTTTTCTACAACATCTTCGGGTTTCGATAATTCTTCCTTGACGAATCTTGCTAGATCATTCTCTTCAAGAATGAGGCCAATCCTATATTTCCAGGCATGGAAGTTTTCCACTCCTTCTAACTTGTCAACAAGCTTAATGCTTGCAGACATCTTTACTTGGAGCTAGGAAAATGACCAAAAAATGAAAGTGCTCAAAATCAAAATTTGAACTTACCAGGAGGTGCGCTTGGCTGAGGCGAGTTGCCTGGTGTGTTTGGATTTGAGAAAATCCAACTTTTGCCCCTTCAAATTTGACCTACGGATTTTTGGACTGGTGCTTTTGGTACCTCTGGTACTTTGGTACTTCTGGTACTCGTTTTCTGGTACTTTCTGGTACTTTGTGAAACTAGGGTTTCACTTTTCGGGAGATCCAGCCACTGAAAAGGTGCGCTGCTAATGCCAAATTGATCCTTATGGGAGGGCACAACTTTCTAGATAGTTTTAGGGCCGAAAAGATTCACTTTTGAAAAACCCTAATTTGCAGGTACTGCAACAATGATGTTTTTCCTCTTGCAAAAGATGCTTCCTTCAGCTTGGCTTTGATTCCATGTCAATGTTTAAGCCATTATTATAGATGTTTGCATTTCATTAGATAACAATAGCATAATCCAAGATCACTGAGAAATACACAATCACAAGAGACAACATTTATCCTGGGAAACCCTCTAAGGGAAGAAAACCCAACAAAACTTCCTTAATATAGATAGCTAATACAATGCCAAGAGATCTCTATGCTAAAACATAAAGTCCTCTCCCAAGATATGCGCCACTCTCTCTCTCCTTTGCCGATAACAGATCAGAACTTGTCTCTCAAACTGAGCAAGTGAGTTATATCCAAATGAGGCGCTCGCCTCCTTTATTTATACAAGTCTAGGATGTGTGAAGTGTCTCTTCACTAGCAGGGTTGACTTCTCCAACTGGGTGGGTAAACCCACCTTTATTATATTTCTGGGTCTTCTTATTAATTACTGGGGCCGACTTCTTATTCTGCCTATTATAATTGTCTGTTGACCAATCCACAAAAGGGGATTTGGTCCTATTACAATAACCGACATGATCAATCCACAATGGGGATTGATCCTATGAATAATATATCAATAATAATAAGAATACTCTTTGCAGTTACAATATTTCAACATTGAGCAATGCAAGCACTGGTGCTTGATTGATATTTTGTTTCAATGCTTCAAAAACTTTCTATTGATTCTTTCATCGTTGGAAATTCTTTTAGTTGGCTATTATGGCATTGAGTGGTGCAACCATAGCTGAAAATGATGATATCAAATTTCATGGGTACTGCATTATCCTCACAAAGCCCCTAACTTCAGTGACAATAGTAGAAGTTGGCCACTTGATAATGGCTTCCATCTTCGTAAGACCAATCTTGAGTTTCCCTCCACCAATCACATACCTCAAATACACCAAAGGTCGTTGAGCAAATTTAGGTTTCACAAGGTTTGCTAGTGGTTGATGTCTTTTTAGGGTCTCTAACACTTGCGTGAGATGTGAGATTCCTAGGTAGAGCTAGAAACCAATATATCATCTAGGTACACTATTACTAATGAATCTTCAAAGGGATGCAATACATCATTCTTTAAATTCATAAATGTAGTTGGTGCATTATATAAACCAAAAGTGATTACCAACGATTCATATAGACCTTACTTCATTTTGAAGGCTTTCTTCTAGGTGTCTTATTCTTTAACTCATACATGGTGGTATCTCGATTTGAGATCCAACTTGGTGAAGTACTTAGCATGCTACCACTGATCTAGTAAGTCATCGATATTGGGCAGAGAGTATCGATTCTTGAGGGTGATCTTATTCAAAGTTATGTAGTCTATACATATTCTCAATGTCCCATCCTTCTTGGGTACTATGATGATAGGTGACCCATAAGGCGAGGTGCTTTATTGAGTTACTCCTTACTCCAATGGTTTCTTTAACTGTTTCTTCACTTCATCTACTTCTAGCATGCACTGTTTGTACAACCTAATGTTTGGAAATGGAAAGTTAGACAACAAATGTATTTTGTGCTCCACTTACCTCTTAGGTTGTTACCCTTTAGGCTGTTGGAACACTTCTTTGTAAGACTGCAAAAGCTCGTCAAACTGAGGTTTTTGCTCTTTAATACATCCCTCCATAGATGCTTATACTTTCATCGATTCATCTCTTGGTTGATTCTCTCTTAAGAAGAGTAATACAAACGTCCTACTAGAACTAAATAATTTCTTGGCGCGATTAGCACTTCCCAGAGAGATCTTGGATTTACCTTTGTGTGCATTAATGATGAATGATTTCCAATCCTTGATTAGGGCATGTATTAGTTTGGTCTCCTCATGAAGATTGCATCCGTTATGTACATGTAGGGGCTTCCAAACACTACACCACACTCATCAAGTGGTACTATGTCTACCTCCATTTCGTCAATATAGTTTTTACTTATGGCAAATTTGATCTTACATTGCTTAGTGACCTTGAGCTTGGCATCCTTATTTACCCATCTCAAGGGATATGGGTAAGGATGGTCATGAACTTCCAATCCAAGCTTGCTGACCAAATCTTCTGTGATGAGGTTGGCTAGTGAACCAAAATTAAAGAGAGTTTCCACCTATCTTCTTGACCTAGATTTTCATATGGAAGAGTTTAGTCATCTCCTTCTAAGTTTCTCTATACGTGGTTGCTTGAATCCATGACTAGCATGTTTTTGGCATGCTTATTGTGGTTCTTTGGATTCAACTCTAGATTTAGCTTCCAACACTTATCTTCTTAGTGACCATCAATATTATAATGATTACAATAGTTGTTTGGATCTTTGCATTAATGTGTTGTTGTTACCGTCTTTGTATCCATTCCTTTCCGATTATTATTTCCTTCCCTGGAATTATCTTTGTGGTGTTTCTACTTGGAACCACTTTGTTGTCCTTTCTTCTTGTCCATATTCTCCAGATAATGCGATTGCACATAGGCCTCATCCATTGTTCAAGTTTTAAAGATCACCATTTGCCTCCTTAATGACTATGTAGACCCCCTAGATACTTAATGAGCACATCTTGGTTCTTGGGAATATACCAAACAAAATGGCTTGTTTTCTAAATTTGGTGGTGTACTCTTGCACACTGTGCCCTTGCTTATGCTGGAAGTAATGCCAATGGGTCCATTGGTCCTCTTCATACCCAATAGGGTAGCACTGAGACTTAATGAGTGTTTTAAAGACCTCCCACTTAGTTGTTAGGGGATTAACATCTAACATACACATCTCTGTGTGAATTTCCCACTAGGTTTGGGCATGGCCCTCTAACTTTAGTCGAGCAAATGGAATCTTTTTCTCCTCTTATGTTATGGACATTGAAATAAACTTTTAACTATTACAACCATTGATGCAATTCAACAACATCAATCTCACATTGGTAGGGTTTGATGCCCACTTTTCCTTCCACATTAAATAGAGATTGGGAAGAAGTGAGGGCATTGGAACTTGGTGTTTCTTTCTCTGGCTCTTTTTTCGACTCCTTTTTGGGTCTTCATTATCTCCAAATTTTCCATCTGAGCCAATGTTTGAGGTAGAGCTATCAAACTCTTGGAAAGGTCCAATCTTGTTCTTGAGTACTGCCATGAGGATGTCCATGTTATGAGAGATGATAGTGACTTGTGCTTCGATCGTTAAAAATCTCTCCTTCGACTCATCTTGTGAATTGTTATTGTACTTATCCGCCATGGCTAGGGTTTTAAGACTTCCTTTTTACACCAATCCCTGGACCCTGCAACTTTCCACAAAAGCCCCAAGGAAAGTTGCGCTGATACCAATATTATATGTAAATTGTTGTGGATATTCCATTGGAACAAAGCATCACAATATATCTTATCATATTTTGCAATCTCTTATGATGCAATGTTTTACTTAATATCTCATATTTAGTATTGTTTTTTTTGTAAGCTATCTAGTCCATATATTAAAGTATCACTGACAAAAATACATGTGTTCTGTTGCTAGCTTGTCGCTTGGGAAACCAAACCAACAACAATACAATTGTTTCCTTAGGTTTGCTGCTCAAATGTGATAAAAAAATATGTTGCCTCTGAGGGTCAAATGTGTTTTACATAACCTACCTATCTTGATAATAACATGTCTAATGCCTATCAGAGGCTTTTCAAAATGTCTACAATAGTTATGAAGCCAAAAAACATCTAGGAAACTATGCATATGAGATTTAAGCTGGAGGAGATGGGGCTTTGTCACCTGACACATGAGGAGTTTGTTCACTGGGGTTGATGAAGCTGATGCCCACAATCCTCTCTGCCAAAATGAAGACTTTTTTGTCCAACGCCTTGAGTTGGAGCTTGATGTGTTCCAACTGCATGGAGAAGTCATTATGAACAATCTGTTTTTTCTGTCATTGATCTGCCCAAGAGCATTTTCATATGCCAATATAAATCAATGGTTAGATAGTATTTGGTCTCCTGGAATTGGAATGACCTAGGGCCTGGGATACATGCAACCATTTCAACATCTACTTCACTATCTGGGGTCCTTGTCCCCTCTTGGCGTGCACCTGCTTCCAGAGTGTCTAGAGCAGCCCTAGTTTCTAGAGGAGTGTGAAATCTGAAATTCTCGACCGCCATGATAACTTCCTGTTGGGATCAAGGGAGCAGAAGACTTAGACGCGTAGGCCTTCCTCTACTCACATAGCACACTTTGATCATCGTTGCGTTCCAATCACCGATGCCATTGCAAATGTAGGAGGAGGGGCTTTCCACCTGAGTGCACCAACAACACCTCACCCTGTCCTCACTTCGAAGGTCAACCACTCTTTGAGAACCAACCACCCTGATGAGCAGAACGATAGAAATTTCAAATTTCTTCATTGGCAACCCTGTTTTGGGGTCTTGTTCCTCTCCTCCCATCGTAATGGCTTGCATACCCTCGAAGTTACTATGTATTGAATGCCAGGGCATCTGATTATAGGCTTCCATTACTACATGTTGCTATGAGGTGCCATAGAGGGTCATCATCTCTAGGTGAGAGCGGGTATGATCCAAGCCATTGTAATGACGAATTAACTGTTTGTTTGTTTGTAGAGCTCTGTTATAACTCTCCCATAGATATTTGTCCCATGCCATCGTTGTCATGTTAAATGATTGCCTTGTTCGAGCAATTGCTCGCACACTCATTTTAATGACTCGCATGAGAAGACATGGAGGGGAGGTCGGATGTGTCATTGAGGCACCTGCCAACCCACCACGTGGTCTCCAATGGCTTTGGGTCTAGCACGTAGCTTGCACTGGGCACCCAAATCGGGGTTCATATTTAATATTGTTATATTAGAGAACAAAACATTGAAAATAAACTAAGACTGAAATGAAATAAGCTAATTAAATAACACCAAACAAAAGATGTACCATTGGAAAACCCAATACAGGGAAAACCTAGCTAGAAGTTGAGACCTATGCCTTGCTCTTTTCTTCTTAGCGATGAAATACAAATATAAAGAAAGTGCACTTACTATGCATTGCATGGACACAATGGCCTATATTGTTGCTATAAGATCTTCTACTTGCTCTGTTTTGCCTCAATATTCCACTTCCAACTGCTCTGCTCAACTATAGAATGAGAAACAATACAATAAGAATGAAATCCCTTCCTGTCGTAGTGGCCCAATGTTTAACAATGCCTTAATAGTAGTCTAGGGTTAGGGTTTTTGCATAACTCAATTCTTGATTAGAGTTAACATTTTGGATCCTCTAGAATCTTCTTGAAATTCCACGTCATTGGCTCCACATGTGTGAGTAATGGAAGTTGACATGGCATCCTCTTGGTATCATGGTGGTGAACATGATATGTCAACTTGTTGGCGACATGATTTCCTCATATGAACTTCGATTGAGGTGATCTTTACGTCGTTGGAAAGCTCTCAATGTGTAGAAGAATGTCAATAGGTTGAGAACATCATTTGCAAAGTTCCGACCCTAAAAATAATTATAGAAGGCCTCAAATAAGATTTGGTAGTTCATGGACCCCAAATCAACGAAGAAGGACTTGCTATAAATATGCCATACAAACCAACAACTCTAATTTTTCCACCCAAAAAGTATGAAAATAGATGATAAATTATATAATGATCTATTCCCGATCATATCTCCCCATATAGGGTAGATTTTGGTCCCCAAAAACTTTCACTCAAGGAGGCGAGGATATTTTTTCTCTACCTTCCCTAGAGTTCAATTTGGATTTGCTTGGAAGCTGTCCTTTTGACCCAACTTGCCATAGTACACGCTGAACTAGTTTGGTTGTTCTGAGATTCTTATGAAAAACTATGTTTTCTGCTAACTTTGGTTGAGCTTCTGGTGGTAAGTCCTCTCAGGTAGGACTTGCTAATTAGTTTCCTAGTGCAACATGGTAGACTTATAGAGTTTCGTATTTTCCACATTCATTACTGAGTAAATGAATATATATGGGGGTATGTTGAGTCTATAATCATTATCACCTACCTTCTCCAAAACTTCAAAATGACCACATTGCAGAGCCTTGATTTTCTTACTAGAACCATGTAGCCTTTCTTTGTTGAAATGCAATCATACTTTGCGTCCCATCTTGAATGTATTCTTAATTCTTTGTTGATCATGTCAGGCCTTGTACTTTTTTTTAGGAGTTCTTTAATAACTTCTATAATTACAAATGGATTTCCTTGATCTTATCAATGATTTTTTTAGCCTTTAAATGATTCTCCCGTGGCACCTTCTCTCACTCCTTGCTATCCATATACAATATCCAAGGGAGAGGTGGAAAATGCCCAAAGAAAGTTTCCAAAGGGTGCTCACTAGTAGAGATGTGGACTATTCTATTATAAGAGCGTCAAATATAAATTAAATTTTCCTCCTAGGTCTTTGGATGCCTCTAATTATAAAATCTCAAAAGTTGAACTGATGCCTTGTTAATTATTTTTGTCTATCCATCCTTGTGTGGATGGAAAGCTATATATATCTTCAACTTGGTGCTCATATTCTCCCAAAGTGTAGTCCAAATGGCACTAAGAAACATGGTATCTCTATCTGACATGATGCTCCTTGGTATCCCAAAGTGTACTTAGACCTTTTTAATGGCCATGTTTGTTGCGTCTTATCCCTTGATGGTCTTTTTACAAGACATGAGAATGCACATCTTGCTAAACTTATCAACTACCACAAATAGATAGTCATGTCCCTTCCTTGTTTTGTTAGGGACCTAACCTCCCTATTCCCTCACGTAGGTAGAATAATATATTTTCATGTAATAAAGACCAATATTAATAAGGCCTAACAATAAGGAAGAATAAGTCAAATGTAGGAAGACCTAATAGAAATTTCTGCTTCTTGAAGGATCTTCCTTTAGATTGTTCTTTTGGATAGACAGATTTAGTATACATATGAGTAGAGGGTATGGGAAATTTTGTCTTGGATATTATTGTAATAGAACTCTGTTTTGCTGGAGGTTTCCCCCTCGAAGAGGCAAGTGAACATTGCTATCACTAATCAAGGTGCTCCTTCTAGTGTTATTATGGTATTGTTATGGTTATATCATTGTTGTTCTGCCATTTCTAGCTAAAATATTTATGTTTTGCATATTATTATATATCTAGAATACTACAAGTGGTATTAGATCACTTTTCTTGGCAGAAAATTGTGGCTTAATTTTTTTCAATGTAGAGATGTATTTTGACGTCTTAAAGCTACAAAGATCCGTCGTTACACGCATAAACCTGTGGTCGGGGAATCATACATGCAATAACTACAAGTGGTACTTAAGTGCACATCTGTTGGCCACCCTTGTAACCCCTGTTGGTACCCCTTCGAGTGGTAACGCATCGGACAACACCTGTATACAGATCGACCTAGATATCCTGAAGCCCTCCATAGATACACTGATTAGCCGCATGACTGCTATAGTGCCACTGAGAACAACACTCGGGAATATATTCTCTAGTACCTAGGTAGTCGAGTAGTACGACTAAGGGCACGGTCTAGCCTCCTTAGTTGGTTCTCTAAGAGATAGGGCCAAGTATTACTGTTGAACCCCACACGTAAATCAGAGAGCTATAACATAGGGAAAACCCTTGTTTGTAGACGCTTTGCATACCCTAACCCTTGGGACAGAAACAAAAACAAAACATACAAGATCTATTGTTGCACAACTGTGCCTCCTGCATTCGGGTTGCGAAATTACTACACATTTCTTCCTGTTAAGAATTTGGGCATTTCAACACTGCAATATTCTTCAGATCAGAGTATAACTTCGCAGGAGTAAAAGTCTGGATCCTACTGGTACCATTATTTGAGTCCTATCCCGTTGGATTATTCTCTTCGCCCTTATCGTAGTCATACCTATAATTTTCAACAAATTTTTTATTCCTGTGGACCTGACCCCCTTCCAACACCTTTATTTGGGCCTTACCACATTGGATTCCCCTCGTCACCCTGATCATCGTGCTACACTTCACCCGTAACCCATTTTCTGTGTGGTCCCACCCATCCCTTTTTCGTTCCCTCTTCATCATGGCCCACACACGTAGCCAAGACTTGGAAGCTCGCTTCAATTCCTTGTCCTCTAATTTCACAGAGACCCAACAGGAAGTGAGGCAGCTCAATGCCATTTTTTCACCATCAATAAAAACATGCATTCCTCCATAGACGCCAAAATGGAAACCATCAAACATGACCTCGCTACCCAACTTGCATCCTTCACTACAATGATCTGTGCCAAGCTGAATATCCCTGTAGATATTCCCTCCTATGACCCACCTTTTTGCACTTTGAAGGTGAAACTTCCTCTAATTATCAGACTTTTCAACCCCATCACTTTCAGCATGACTTATGCCTTCCGCGTGTGGATGTGAGCAAATTTGATGGCTCAGATCCCATTGGTTGGGTAACTCAAATGGAACATTATTTCTCTTTGTATGTCATTACAAATGAGTTGGCCAAACTCTAGTATGGTGTTCTCCATCTAGATCAAGAACGTTGGAAATGGAGAAAACATTCTCGCCATGTGGCTTGGACACAATTTGTAGCAGATCTTTATGAACTCTTTGAAACTAACACCAACCATTTAGGCCATTTGACAAAGTTGAAACAATCTGGCACAATGGAAGACTTTATAGCTGCTTTTGAGAGATTGACTTTCCGTACAGAGGGCATGTTAGATGATTTTTTCTGAGAATGTTTTATTAGTGGCCTCAAGGATGAGATTCGTTCCATGTCCTCATGGTTCGGCCTCAGAGTTGGGTGGAAGATACTAAAAGAGCTAAGGAAGCACAACAAGTTGTCTCTTCTCAAACTTGAAAACTCTCCTTTATTCCTTGCCCTAAACCAATCACTCTCACTCCTCACACTCCACTAAAGATCCAGAAATAGACCAGGGTAGAAATGGCTGAATGCTAACTCAAAGGCCTTTGTTATAATTGTGATGACGAATATTTTTTTGGGTACAAGTGTAAGGAACAAAATATTTTAATGACCATCTTTGAGGATGTTTCGGAAGACGATGTCAAGGCCCCCTCGTGGCCGAGTCACTTGAACTCACTGACATGACCCCACCCTCTGACCCTCTTGAAGTTGAACCAATCATTTTCTTGAATGCTCTCACTGAGTTCTTTGCTCCCCAAACCCTCAAGCTAAGCATCAGAGGTCATCATCCTTATTGACAGTGGAAGCACCCATAATTTTATTCATCACCACATTGCCCAATAAACTAATTGCTATATCTGTGCCGTCAATAATTTTCAAATCATGATTGCCAATGGCGGGTCCATCAAATGTGGGGGGTGTTGTGAAAATGTGCGTCTCCAAATTGGTCATTACCACATGAAATCTCATATGTTTTGTATTGACATGGGTAGTTGGGACATTGTGCCAGGTGCATAATGGATAAGGACTCTGGGTCCCATTCTCATGGATTTTAAGGAATTAACCATGCAATTCAACTAAGAGGGTCAACAATATAAGTTCCAAGGAATCACCGCAGGTTCTCTGGAGATCATCAGTTCTCATCGCATGGAAAAGCTCCTCAAAAAAGGTCATTTGGCATTATTGCACAACTCCATGCCATTCACGCCACTAAGACACCCTCTGTGCCGTAGGACCTCCAATCCATCCTCTCCAAACATCAAGTTGTTTTTTCTACTCCCCAGGAACTTCCTCCTTCCCGTGGTTTTCATGATCATTCCATTCCCCTTGTCTCCGACAACCTTCCTCCCAATGTTCGTCCCTATCGTCATCCCTTTTCCCAGAAAAATGAAATTGAGAAAATTGTTCAAGAATTTCTCACCGCAGGTGTTATCTGTCCTAGTATGATCCCCTACTCTTATTCTGTGGTCATGGTACTTAAGAAAGAAGGTTCTTGGCGAATGTGTCCTGATTTCCGCGCCCTCAACAAACTCACCATCAAAGACAAATTTTCCATTCCTGTCATTGATGACCTCTTAGATGAATTGAGTGGTGCCCAATTATTTACTAAACTTGATCTTCATTTTGGCTACCACTGGATACGTATGAATGAGGCAGACATTCCGAAGACTGCATTTTGAACTCAGGAGGGCCACTATGAGTTTTTGGTCATGCCCTTTGGCTTGTGTAATTCTCCCTCCACTTTCCAAAGCCTCATGAATCATGTTTTCTGTCCTTTTATCCTACATTTTGTCTTAGTTTTATCTGATGATATCCTCATCTATAGTAAAACCTGAACATCCCATCTTGCTCATGTGGATCGAGTTCTACATCTACTCTCTCAGCAACAAATTTTCCTCAAACAATCTAAATGTGATTTTGGCACCTTAGAAGTCAAGTACTTGGGTCATATTGTTGGCAAGGCAGGTGTCAGGGTGGATCCTAAAAAGGTTGAAGCTATGCAGGATTGGCCTCGCCCAAAGACTATTAAAATCTTGCGTGGATTTCTGGGTTTTACAGGCTATTATCACAAATTTGTTAAGAATTATGGAAAGATTGCGACACCTCTCACTACTCTCCTTAAAAAGAATACTTTCACTTGGACTCCCGCAACTGATCAAGCCTTTCAAACCTTGAAGGCAACCATGTGCACCACTCTAGTCCTGGCCCTTCCTGTTTTCACAAAGACCTTTGTCTTGGAATGTGATGCTTCCGGGAGAGGAATTGGAGTAGTCCTTATGCAAGATGGTCGACCTTTGACCTTTACCAGGAAAAAAATGTGAGAGTGACATTTGGGCCAATCAATCTATGAAAATGAAATGTTGGCTATTCTGCATGCAATGGATCTTTGGCGCCCTTATCTATTGGGGAAACATTTCCAAATTAAGACAGATCAACAAAGCCTCAAGTATTTCCTGGAACAACGCTCTTCCTCCCCGGAGCAACAAAAATGAGTGACTAAGCTCTTTGGATATGATTATGATATCATTTACAAGAAAGGCAAAGAAAATGTGGTTGTTGTTGCACTTTCAAGAAAATATGAAGATGAAGGGTCCCTTTTTCCCCTCTCCTTCATTGTACCAGATTGGCTCCAAGTTATTCGCTAGGAATGGTTACAAGATCCCAAAATTTTACATCGGATCCAACAATTGCAGACCAATTCTCTAGTTTCCCCAGGGTACTCTTGGCACAATGACGAGCCTCGCTACAAAGGCCGTTTGTATTTAAGTAAACAGTCACAGCTTGAATTCATGGTACTTTCTGAGCTTCATGCTACAAAACCTATGACTGGGTCAAACATTCTTTTTTTCTGGGATGGTATGAAATACGATGTTCACAATTTTGTGACATAATTTGATGTTTTTCAATGAAACAAGGGAGAAACAATTAAATCTCTTAACATACTACAACCGCTTCCGATTCCACTTGCTATTTGGAGGGATATCTCTATGGATTTTATTGTGGGATTACCTAAATAGAGCAATAAATCAATCATCATGGTGGTCGTTGATCGTCTTTCCGAGTATGCTCATTTTTTTGCTCTTCAACACCCATTTACCACCTCCATTGTGGCTCAACTTTTCATGGATCAGGTCTTCAAGCTTCATGGCATGCTTGATTCTATTGTCTTTGATCGAGACCCCACTTTCACCATTAATTTTTGGCAAGAACTGTTCAGGCTATAGGGCACCCAATTGCATCTCATCACAACTTATCATCCCCAGACTGATGGTCAAACTGAAGTTGTCAACAAGTGTTTGGAAACCTATTTGAGGTGTTTTGCATCGGAAAGACAAATTCAATGGACTCAATGGTTACCACTCGTTGAATGGTGGTACGACAATTCTTACCATACAACTACCCACATGACTCCTTTTGAAACAATATATGGACAAAGACACCTTCAATTCTCTCATACCTGCCAGGTGTCTCGAAGGTCCAGGCAGTTGATCGAATGCTTAGAATTCAAGAGACTATTCTCTGTACCCTCAAGAGAATTTGGTCATGGCCCATAATCACATGAAGCAACATGCAGATCAAGGTTGCTCTGAACGTCATTTTGCTGAAGGAGACCAGGTGTTTCTTAGATTGCAACCTTATAAGCAAACTTCCCTTAAGACTGACCATTGTCAGAAACTGACGCCCAAATTTTATGGTCCTTATACCGTTCTCGAGCGTGTGGGACATGTGGCATATCAGTTAGCTTTGCCTAGTAATTCTAAGCTCCATCCTATTTTTCATGTCCCCTGCTTAAAGAAGGTGATTGAAACTAAGTGCTAAACTCAAACTAACCTCCCCGAGTTGGATGAAGAAGGCTCCATCTGGTTGTAGCCACAAGCAATTTTGGACCAGCGTGAGCGTCGTTTGCGTCAACGCACCATCAATAAATGTTAGTCCAGTAGAAAGATACAACTCTAGTAGGTGCCACTTGGGAACCAACTACCATTCTGCAACAATTTTCTCATCTCAAGCCTTGAGGACAAGGCTATTTTTAAGGGGGAGGACATGTTAGGGACCTAACCTCCCTAATCCCTCACATAGGTAGAATAATATATTTCCATGTAATAAAGGCCAATATTAATAAGACCTAGCAATAAGGAAGAATAAGTCAAATGTAAGAAGACCTAATAGAAGCTTCTGCTTCTAGAAGGATTTTCCTTTAGATTGTTCTTTTGGATAGACAGATTTAGTATAAATAGGAGTAGAGGGCATGGGATGTTTTGTCTTGGATATTATTGTACTATAGATATTCTCTACTTGAGGTTGCCCCCTCATAGAGGCAAGTGAAAATCACTATCACTAATTGAGGTGCTCCTTCTGGTGTTATTCTTGTATTTTTCTGGTTATATCATTGTTGTTTTGCCATTTCTAGCTAAAATATTTATGTTCTGCATACTATTATATATCTGAAATACTACATGTTCTTGGAAAACTACTAATGGAATCCATGGATATGCTCTCCCATGGTCTATAAAGTATAGGTAAAGGATGGTATAAACCTTTCTTTTTGTGCTGGTTTTGTTGGTACAACAAAGTGTTAAGGGGATTGGATTCCAAATTCTCAACAATAGGGATTAAACCTAAGGATGAGGTCTGATTAAAATGTTTTATGTTTGGTATGGAATAATCTTTTGGTTTATTGGTCCAACAATTGTTCAATGGGCTTTAATAAGTTTTTTTTTTTTTTTTTTAAATTTTTATGTTTTTCAGCTTTATAAAATCACTGTAGAAAGTAAACTAATAAAATGGGTTTAAAGAAATCTATCCTACAGGAAAACCTATAAGAACAATCAATGAATACAAAAGACAACTTTTGATCTTCTTAGAAGTAATTTCTCTAAGAGCTAATCACTACGTAATAACATTCATGAATTATAGATAACATAAATTTGAAAGAGATGAAAATAAAATATCTAGAATTTTTCAACAAATATTTCATAAAAAAGATAACTAAGAAAACATTTATCGAGAATAAAAACAATCCATTCAACCACATAAGATAACAATAATTGAAATCCTTACTGGATGACTGAGACATTTAAACAACAATGCAATAATCTACAATAAAGAATAAAGGTACGAAGATTCCTCAACAAATTAAAAAATGTCTTTCCTCCAATTAAAGTTTATAAAATTTAGCTTTAAATAGTTATTCATTACAGTTCTTGCAAATATTCACCTCAGAACCAAAATACCATTTCTTTGAGATCGACCTCCTTATTTATAACTTAAAATTACAACTTAAAATATAATAAAGTAAAAAATTAGAAAAAAAAGTTTTTTCACACTGTCACAACGTTGACGAACTAGGATAATGGATGAATGCATGCTCAACATCATATCAGACCCACTTTTCGAATAATTATTAACACAATTGAAGGTATGGGAAAACATGCTGATCCATGGGGAAGCTCAATTTCTCTCTCTCAGTTTTAAATCATTGAGTATATCTTTCTATTTATGGAAGTAACAATTCTAGCTTGACAACCATCTTAATTTCTCCAACGAGATATTTTTGCACGAGGCCACAACTTACCGAAGTTATTTCTTTGATGTATACTTCCCATTTATAAACAATCTTCTTGAATTTTGCTAGCACTTCATTCATTGGCCGAAACTATTCCGTTTGGTCGAAATTGGGCAAACTATTTTCCACTGTGACTTTGCTAACAAAGCCACAAAATTTTGAACAAGTCTCCTGTTCATCATTTATTTGAACCTGATATGGTGAGACCAATTCTACCTAGTACCATATTGATCTTTTTATTCTCATCATCTCATGCTCCGTCAAAATCCCGATATCATGGTTTGCTTCATTGTGACCCTTCTGAATTTCTTCTATATATTCAATTTGATCCTATGTTTTGGCTTGCTTTACATTCCATCTTAGAACTTTTTTATGCATGATTGAAAACTGTAAAGTTTCTTCTTGAGGTTCTATGATCTTGACTAGGAAATTTCTCTTGGCTTGCTCATGTTCCTTATCGATATCTAAAACTTCTTTCACAAATGAGTTGACAAAATATCATGATTCTTTGTAGTAATTGATTTGATTCCTAAGAAACTCAAGTTCCTTTTTCACGCCTTCTACCTCATGTTCATCAACCTTAGATTCGTTAATGGTAGCCTGAGAGATGGATACTTCAACGAATAGTAACTCACTTACCTTTGTCTTTTTGGTATGCAACATGAGCTCAACATAAGTACATATCACACCACTATCCACATTTATTTGCCGCTTCGTCTGAGTTCTCTTAAAAATAGCTTGTCTATGAAAATCATAGGCGGTGGACTCTAAGCCAATAAGTTCATCTAAAGTCTCAACAATAGGTTTATCACCTTGGGATAGAATGTTTTATAAACTGAAGAAATCTGAGGCTGCTAAATCTGATCTGTCTTTGACCAGAATTTAGCACTAAGTTTAATCTTCCAAGACTGTCCATTGCTACGTTTTAGGACAACAAACAATTTAGTAACTTTCTGCCTTTAATTTTCATTGGTTAAGTGTTCTTTGAGGTGCCTTTGCAAGTGTTTTTACATTCCAATGTTAGCACATGCAATAATACTCAAACACACAACACTCCTCAGATATTTACAATTCTAAAATGTTGATCTAATAAATCTAAGCATGCATGAAATTGGACAAATTAGTTTTTGGTCAACATGACCCTGGAAAAACCCCCACGGGGAAAACCAGTTTGGAGTAGAAGTATATAGAAGGTCTCAAAGCAAAATTTACAACAAGGAAAACATATGCAAGTGAACCTAGTATAATAGCAACCCTTCTCAGATGCTTTGGAGTCCCTTGAAGATGTTCCTGCTAGCCCCTTGAAGCTAGGCACCCTTTTCCTTGGTGCGCTCCTCTTCCTTAGCTAATGCCTTGACCCCTTTCCTTTCCTCTTGCTTTGCCTTTCCCTTTGATTGTGCCTTTGAAACTTTCCTTGCCTTTGCTTTTCCCTTGGTCATGCACCCTCCTCTCAAGATTGCCTCCCTCCAAGTGATGGTGCACACTATGCTCAAGTGCGCCCCTCCTCTAGCAAAACTCCACAAGTGTGCACCCTCCTTCACTCTTGCGCCCTCTACACTCTAGAGTGCGCCTCAAAATGGTGAATGAGTCTCCTCCAAGATATGGGAACCTCCCATAAGCTAGATGAGCCCACTCCTCAAGATGCACCTTGTTGACGATTAAAATCACAAGAAGTTTTTTTCGCCCGCAAAGTATTGCTAAATCCTATTATTATAAGATAACAATATAAATAATACTAGTAGGTGGGACTGTTGATATTATGGTATCCGCGAGAGGTATTTACCTCCACATGTAAACCTAACAATAATAGTATATTTCAGGAAGCAAGAAGAAACCCTAATGATTTGGCTAATAACCCTAGAAGACAAGTCGGCTCAAGAGGATAATTTGTATTAGGTTATTAGCCTCCAAGAGAAGACGTCTACTAGAAGAAACATTATATACTAAGTAAATAGGCACCCAAAATGAGAAGTCGGCCCAGGTAGTTAGCCAAAATTAGTATAAATACAGGAGGCCAGTCTTCATTCTGGCAGACATTCTTAAAACTGCAAAGCTCACTTGTGTGCACTGCAGTCAGCCAGTTTGTGCACAAGTTTGGAGGAGAAGCTGCCGTTGTAGCTGCTATAGCTAGCAGATTACGTTTTGGCTTGGACTATCTCTTGGTTATGGTTTGGACTATCTGATCAACTCTTGTTTGATGCACTATCCTTGGAGAAAGCTGCGCTACCCTTTTATAGAGTTATAGAGTTATTGGTAGTTCTGAGTGTTGGCAACCATAAAGGCTCTTTGTCATCCTTGCTAGTTTTAGTTGGAGGGTTTCATTTGGTTTAGAGTGGCTCGCTGTCTCCACGCCTTCGTATTCCATACCTAATCTTTTGCTGTTATGGGGTTTTGAACAACTTGTGTCACTGTGCTTTGCTTCACTTGGGTATGGGTTCGTTCATGTTACTAAGGTTGCGCAGTGGGTTGTGATGGCCATTTTCCAAAGGGATTTCTTAAGGTGACTGTTTTTTCTCGGCCCCGTCCTATCTCAACATTCTCAGGTTGATTGGAAAACCCACGAGGGTTATACCCTGTGTGTTCTGAGTGTTGTTATAGAACCAGAGTGAAGCTTCTCTCCTCTGTTCATAGTCTCTCCTATCACGAGAATTATCACCCTGTCTGCGAAGTTAATTATGGTATACTCTATGTGTGTACCATTGGTCACAAAGGTTCTCACCCGATGATGGTAGTCGATTCCATGTCTCCTTGTGT
The DNA here is from genome assembly GCA_009831015.1 of Picea engelmannii. Classification (NCBI taxonomy): domain Eukaryota; kingdom Viridiplantae; phylum Streptophyta; class Pinopsida; order Pinales; family Pinaceae; genus Picea; species Picea engelmannii. Next base: position 557,433 of record ML779927.1, on the reverse strand, counting down.
TGGTCCACAGAGAAAACCCTCGTTTTCTCAAGCCCAGGTTTTGATAGAGGAAACTATTATGGCCATTAGGTAGACTGTTGGTTGTTATGATTTGTTGGTGTATTATCGACAATGCTCAATTTCTAGCTCGTCTTTGTTGATTATGTTGACAGTGGTGTTGGTTTTGGTATCTAGTCACTGCATTTGTTATTATAATCAAATGGATAAGCTCAACATGGTTAAGTGGATTGAATACACAGTCGCTATCTCTTACATTGGAATGGTTGAATTGTTAACCCAACATTAGTTTACAATTGGTTAATGCACAATGATTCTTCATGTGTGATGCGTGGGTATGTGTGGCATTCCTACAACACGATAGGTTGAGTTAATAATTATTGTAACTGTGTGTTTTTAAATTGTCAAATGAGAATGCTAGAATCATGGTAATTATGGCATGGATATCCATTGTATTTGTTATCGATATTATTTGATTGCGCCATTAGAGAAGGTCATGGGTTTTTAAACATGGATTTGTTGCAAGTTGATCGAATTGTGTTATGAGATCGGGCATGCTGTTGCTGCCTTGTTGTATTGGATTGATAACCCAACACTATGGATGTTTAAATTCAAAGTGATTGAACCTGTACAATCATGGAAATGATCTTGCGTTTTTTTTCGAATGTCTGTGTATTCCACAACATAGTATGTGTTGAATGGTGATGGCTGTCTATGATTTTAAATGGCAAGTCAAGATCTTTGCATTTAAAATATTGATGTTTGTTTTGGCTGTCCATTATGTGTATTGATGAATATAATGTTTCATAGTATAAACATGCACAGGGTCTGTGACAATATAACCTCATTGCAATTTAATTATTAAATGAATTAAAAGACAGAATCGAGCACAACCTTTGAGTTTGTATTTGATGATTGAAATAATTCATGGGCAATGGTTGATTTTGATGCTGAACATAGTGGAAATAGTTTAATGTTTATTCATTTGGGAAGTGTTTTAAATATTAATGGATAAGTGAGAAGAAACAAAGTTCCCCTATAGGTTGTTTTGGAATGCATACTATCTTGTTTGATGACACTGTGAGCAAGTTAATGCACAAAATTATTTGAATTGTGCACATTAATTTTTTTTTGGGTCACAGTGGTCGTTTGGCTGGTGTTATTTCCTTTTACATAATGGTTTTTATGGAAGACTTAATTAATTTTATGAACAATACCCGATCTCTTTCCCTACCACTATTTCTCTTTTCGCTAATTACACCCCCCTCACCTTCCCACATCCATTTTTCACTCCTTGTTCTTAAAATTTAATTACAATTAAGAGAATTCTATATTGAAGCAGTTTGAAGTCACAACTTCTTGATTGGAACACAATTTTATGATTCTTTGGTTACATTACAGTTTATTGTTTGTTGTCTTTGAGCATTAACCATGGTTCTTTTCCCTCTCATTTTATCATTTTCCTCTCAATACAAAACCCTCACATATCCCAGAATCTTTTGTTCACCCCCTGCTCGTTGACAACAATTAAACAATTTATATGGATTGGATTGCAAGAGTCTGATATGTTGCTGAGCCAAAATCTATTTCATATTTTTAAAGAGTTGTCATGTATGGTTGTTAAAAAGACTATTTTCTAATCAATCACGCATGTAGGAATAAGTTTTTTCAGCTGAGGTAGCCATGGTAGGGGCAACCGAGGGAGAGCTAATTGGAAAAGAGGCCCAAGAAGGCCAAGATTCTCCATACACTTTGACGCTGACTCACAAGATTTAATCCAGTTGTTTCAGGCCGAATTTTTCAATTGGATTGGGAAAAGAGTGGTCCAATCCAGGCTTGGAAGGCCTCCTTTCCAAGCTCCACAAGTCCTTGGTATTCCCATGCCCCCTCATGTCTCATTGCAACCCGAGGTTACCGAATACGACGGATGGCAATAAATTGTCCACTTGACAATATCCTAACATCGTGGCTGAACCAATTTGTCCTTACCTGCTCCTCCACCTGTTAACCAGATTTCCTAAGCTGCACCTGTCCACTCACCAATTCAGTCCTCTCATTCTAGCAAAAGGTTGAAAACCGAGACCCACCATGCCCTTGACAAAGGAAAAGCCACTGTTGCCCCTTCCTCACCCTCCAATGGATCCGATAAATCCATGTCTTCCCAGATGCATTTGAGGGATGATTGTTCTCACGTGATCAACGAGATTAGGCCTAAAGGATCAACGCACCCAAAGGTAAATTCAGGAAAATTGAAGGGTGACAACAACAATCAAGGAAATATTGCATCTCAGAGTGGGAAATATGGTTTTTGAGTTTTTTATGTTATTTATTGTTGATGACAATTGACTTCAGAGATTTTGGACAACACATTTTCTTTGGATATATGAGTAATATATTTTGTTGAAAATAATTAGAGATAAATTTTCAAATGTTAATATGATGACAGGAGTCACAAGGAGGGGTGTTTTGCTTAATTAACTAGTATGTTATGATTGTTAAAATGAGTCACAAGGGGTCCCACCTACTAGTTATTATTTATTTATAACCCTTATTATGATTATTACTTCCCCCCCTAACTAAAAAGTTGGTTGAGTCTTTTAATTAACTTAACTAATGAGGTGGTTCAACTACTTCAACCAATTCTAATTTGCTTAAAGGCAAAAGGAAAGGGAGGAACAAGGGAGGATAGAAGGAGAAGCATACTAAGGTTTGCTCTTTGAGTTTATGTTGAGATAGTTCAATTTTCATTCATTCCTTAATTTATCACAAGCCTAATTCTTTTTTATGATAGCAGGGTCTTATTGTAGACAATAAGATTCAGGGCTAAATTACATCATTCAAACACTGGGCTAAATTACATCATTCAAACACTTGTTTTTCAGAGGTGTTGATCTATCTTTGATAGTTTGTGTAGACTTATCTGTTTGTGAATTAGTTTTCACGACTGACAAAGTCTATTGTGTAGAGTTGAGTGGGAATCAATCTATGGCAAGCTGATCCAGCTTTTAGAGTTTAGTTTTTTTGATTTTCTGTCAGAGGTCCTTTTGTATGTTCCATCAGGGATGTCTAAATTTGACTTTGGTCTGAAATTTTTGCATGAAATTTTGTAAAAGGAATGACTCTTTGGTGAATTCGAATGAAATAAAGGATTGGTTTATGTCTCATCTATCTTGATTATCATCTTGGTGTCTTTACTTTTGTCTCTACATTTATTTCAACAACTGTTTTATTCAGAAAATCATATTTCAGTGAATTTTCCAGCAATCTTTTAATTGTAAAAAAGACTAGCCTAAGCACTTGTAATGAATACTTGTGAGTTAGGATTTTATTTTTGATGGCTATAAACATAGGGTGATATTCCCAGATATTTTTCTTTAGATAAGCAGAATTTGAAAATGCTTGAGTAAGATCATTTCATATCTTTTCCTCAACATTTATTTGGTGACCATACTGGGGAGATCTTTGATATCTCTCTAGTTAATTTTCATACTCAATTTTCATCGATACATATATTTTTCTCATATTGATTCTTTGACTGTTTATTTTCTTAATGATTGTGCATGTTGCAAGGCAACCCAATATTGAGCCCAGTCTCCAAGACCAAACCAACATTGCTTTGAACCTGTTTAACACCATTTTGGACACTGCCAATACCCGTGCTGAGCTTAAACATTCTTGGGCAAAAATTGAATGAGATATTAGTGCTCAAGAATGACTGGAAGCTAGACGTAGACAACCTATAAATAAAAAATAAACTTCTTGTTTCTTTAGTTTTGGCCTTTCTTTCATGTCCTTAGACTCTCGTGCTTCTAGAAGAAGAAGAAGCTTATAACCAGAAATCAATCCTATTGCTGAAATATGAAGAAGGAACATTGTGTTATCTACCCAACAAAGTGCTTTGAGGAGAACTTTGTCTGATTCATCCAATTTGTCTTTCTTTCCCTCATCTATCATCCATAAGATGTCATTAAGTGGTGGATTTGGTGGCACTGGAAGTGATTCATCTTCTAAGTAGTCATCTTTGTCAATGATTGGTAGCTTATATAGCCACCATATCCATGTTCAATATACCACAAACCCCACCAAAGTCATTAAAAAGTATGGGATTTTTCAGTTTGAAGAAGATGCCACAACCACACCCTGGCATGTGTCCTCTCTTCTTAACCTAGCACCTGCTACTCATCCACTTCCTAAATTTAAAGAGCATCTTCCTAGGTTTTCAGGGAATAACACTATCACTAGAAACGAACACCTGATGGCGTTTTCTAATTCTTGTCATAACATAGGAGACAATGATAATGATACTTGCATGCGCTTATTCATCAATTCCTTGTAAGGAAAGGCTGTGACCTATTTCTTTGAGCTTCCTCCTAAGATTCTGTCTACTTGGGAGGAGTTAATTTATTGGTTCCGATCCACTTATGGGTAATCTAAAAGCCCAGGTGAGAAGTTAAGGGAATACAATAACGTCACCTATAAGGATTGTGAGACCATCAAGTCTTTCAACTCGCGTTTCACCAAGTTATACAATAAAATCCTTGAACTCATCCGCCCTCAGAACCAAGACAATTTCATGCATTACTACAATGCATTTCCTTCCCCCTACTGTCATAGGCTTGAGGAAAAATCCATTGATAATATTGGTTCCGCTCTGCATGCTTGTTCAGAGTATGAAGAACAACTTGAAAGAACTGGTATTCCCCAGGGATAATCAGTTAGATAGATAGACATGTCTTCCCTTTTACAGCTAGTACAAGACATGAAAAATCATATGATAGTGTATGAGCGGATATTAATTGTCTCCCCTCTCACCCTTGGAGCTTCATCCTCTTCTGCACCCCCTTTAGAAATCCAGTTGAAAATAATTTTCAGCCTTAAGCTATCTTGCCTCGAAGTTGGTGTAACTTCTATGAGGAACACCACGAGGAAACCACATGTGAAGTAAAGAAGAGTGCCAAAGATAAGATATTTGGTAAGAGACCAGAATATACTATCACTATCCTATATTTTGCAGAGCCAAAATATGTCATGGTCATCAATACTAGGAACAAATCCTATGCTCCCAAGGGAAAATTTGATCCTCCCCGCAATTGATCTTCTAGTCCAAGCTCATCCTCACCCGCTGCTACTGTTCAGGTTCCTAAGGTTCCTGATAGTCAAGGAACAAATTCTCCTCTCCCCTCTTCCAAATACAATATCTTGAACTAGTTGGACAACATCAATGCATATGCAAACCTTTTGGACATGGTTGMTATCCCTGAACAACAGATGCATCTGAAACAATTCATTGAAGGAAAATATTCCGTTGTAGCCAATCTTTCTGAAGAGGTAAACAAAGAGGATTCATCTGTAAATAAAGTGGGTGTACATAAATTTAGATACCCTATAAAAAATCCCCCTTTTTATATTTCTGTAGAGATTATGGATAAGATTGCCCATTGTTGCCTCATTGATGGTGGTTCGGGCCCAAGTGTGATGTCGAAGATTATTATGGAAGAGCTAGGCTTGTCTTGTACAAATGAAAACACCAGAAGCATGCTCTCCTATAATATTCTACAACAAACAACCATAGGCAAGATTAAGGATGTGACCTTAGTTTTATGCACTCATCCTAAAATAAGGACAACCCTCAACATTCAGGTAATTGATATGCTTGTGAGAAATTACTCAATTATCTTGGGAAGAGATTGGGAAGGATTAACAAATGGATACCTCTCACTCGACGAGATGCATTTATCCATGCCTTGGAATGGTAAGAACATTATAGTCCTTAGAGAGGGAAGTATTTCACCCTACATAGAGAGTGTTCCACAATCTAGTGTAAACTATATCGAAGAGGTCTTAGGAGTGTGTTCCATCTTTGTTGAGGAGGTTAATATTCCTTTGGAAATAATTGATTTTGATGATGATACGTGGCACATGCACTTTGATGGTTCATGCTCTAATGAAGGTAATGGGACTGGCATTATCTTGGTTTCCCCTATAGGGAAAATTCATAATTTGTCTTACAGGTTAGAGTTTGCTTGCACAAACAATGTCACTGATTTCGAAGCATTATTATTAGGCATTGAAAGTGCCCTTAATCTTGGTTGTGGTCACCTTTTAGTTTTTGGATATTCTAATCTTGTTGTGAACCTGATATGTAAGATATGCTCTCCTAGCGACAAACTGATGGAACGATACACTCAAACTGTTTGGGCGCTTATCTCGAACCTTTTATCTTCAACATCACTCATGTTAAGAGGGAGTTGAATTCAACGAATGATCAGTTTAATGTCTTTGCATCTTCTCTTAATCGACAACCTTTGCCTCATAGGCCTGATTGTTCTTTTCAATCTCTATATCGTTCACATATCCCAGACAATGTAGAATCTTGGCAGGTCTTCCCTAACGATGAGAGCATTTTTGCTTTCATTCAAGATGAACCTCTTAAGCCCAAGGAAATGACATCCATAGAAAAAAAAAATTCCTAAGGGATTGAATCCTCTTGAGAGTTCGTTTTCATCGAGTGATGTAGGCAATATAGAGAAACAAAGAGAAGAGGGGTCAAGAAGGAAGGTGGGTGAAACCATCTCCTGGAATATTGGGGCACTCGAATCTTCAAAGAATGTTAAAATAAGTACCCACTATTCTTATAAAGAAGAAACGAAGTTTGCCAAGGTATTTGGTGGATTTCAAAATGTTTTTTCTTGGTCCTATGAGGATCTTGGTGGTTTTGATCCTAGTCTTATACAACATGCTATCCCCATCAAGGAAGGCATGAAACTAGTTAGGCAAAAACAAGGGCCTATTAACTCTACATTTAAAGTAACTTTTCAAAAGGAGTTGGAAAATTTCTTAAGGGATGGGATTATTTTTCCAGTCTATCCTGAATGGGTTTCCAATTGGATACCCGTTTCGAAGATCACTGATCATATTAGGAACTGCATTCATTTTTTCACTTTAAGTCAAGCTATTATGAGAAATATTTTTCCTCCTCTCAATATGGAAATGATTCTGTAGTAGGTTGTAAGTTCACAGACGAAGCCCTTACTTGACATTTTTGGGGTTACAAGAAAATCAAGGTAAAAGGGGCAGATGTTCACAAAACCACTCTTATCACTAATTGGGGTACCATGTCTTATAAATGCCCGCCTTCTGGCTTACCCGATGCAAGTACTGCTTTTAAAAAACCTATACACACAACTCTTGACGAATTGATCAACATCCATATCTATCTTGATGATATAATCATATACATTAAAGGGATGATAATTACCTTGGAGTTCCACGTGTTATTTTTGGGTCCTTTCAAAATTGATTTCGTCCTGGACACTAACTCTTACATTCTAAAGGATTTACAGGAGCAATTATTTTCCTACAACACTAACGGTTCTCGCTTGAAACATTGCGAGGGACCAACGTAAAAATTTCTAACGTTGTTTGGATTTTCTATATACTAGTAGCCTAGCTCTGCTTTCCTTTTTGTGCTATTTTATTTTTTGCCTTACAATAGTTTGACTTCTTCTATCTGTTTTAAGTTTTCCTATTGCTCTTACGTTTCTGTCATTTTATTGCTGCTGTTTTAATTTTGCAATTTTACTTCTGTCATGATTTTGGTTCCTACCATCTTCTAGTTAAATTTTAATTTGGTCAAAATAGGATGATTGGATCAGTTCTTCCACAGTGAGAATCCTGCAAAGAATGGTTGGTCAATAACAACCAATATTATACAACTGTTAAGATGTTTCCCCTGAAGCATACTTGAATTTGTTATATGCTTTCACTGTTATCTTATAAAGAATTGGTTGTCTCCCGCTTCTTCTTGCCATTTATTCACCCATTTTATATTTTAAAGAGCAAATCCGTAATTTTTCTCCTTGATGTAAAGACCATATTTCGATTGAATTATTATCCATACAGTGGTAAAACCCCTCACACTTAACACTTTTCATGAGTTATTCCAAAATTCCCGGTCATTTTTCCATTAAATCCACTCACTTCCCACTGTTGCATAATCTTCCTGGTTCTATCTTCTCAACCTGTTGTTCTTGGTCTGTAGAACCATGAGTTCTGAGTTATAAATATGTTGAAAACAAATTTCCTTGTGGAGTCACCAGTTTGTTGACGATTAATATCGTAACGAGTTTTTTTCGCCCGCAAAGTATTGCTAAAGCCTATTATTATAAGCTAACAATATAAATAATACTAGTAGGTGGGGCCCCCTTGTGGATTGGGAGATAATATCTGGCTCTTATTTGATGTTTGTGCCACTTTTCAACACTGCTTACATGGTTGATGAGATCTTGTTTTTATTGGCGATGGATTGGGATTATTATGTGTTGGCCGTAATTGCAACAATTCAATGATGGATAAGGCATGTTATGTGTTGTTTCTCCTTCTCTAGTCTCCAATTCCATGCTACGATGGCCTATGTTATCCATTGTTATCATTGATATATGTTCATGGATTCCTTTCTGTGGCACCTACACAATAAACATGATTAGCAACAACACATAAGAGAAATTGAAAAGAAATAAAAGCAACCTAAGCAAAATGCAAAAGGAAGATATCGAATTATGCTCTTATGCTACATGCATTGAAATTTACATGGTCGTTGTTAATCCTAGAAATGAGGTGATAGTTATGCGATTTGTTGAGTTATATGGAACATGGTTGATATCTGTTATGGCATAATTTGGCAATGTATAAATGTGATATGGGTCACACTATTGGAAATTAGTGGGTGATGGTTTCGATACATGGTTTAATTGAATGAGTTAATGAGAAGTTGGTTGGTGTGTACTAAGGAATTAATTGACTGGGGGTGGAGGCAACATGCATTTACTGCACACCACCCTTACTCTTTCCACTGGCCGCTACCCTAGTCGGGCTATTGTTAAAATGTGTTTGCTGTGGTTAAGCTCCGATTTTCAAGCAGAGGGAGAACCACTCAGCCAATTTATGTTTTAATGAGCTCTTGGTTACAGGCATGTCTTTTTGTCCATCCATGAATTTTCTCTGGTTATGAAATAGATAGTGGCTCGGTATGTATGGGTTTGTGCTTTCCTTGAGTCGGGAAACTGTGTTAATTGGTGATATTTTTCTGGAATAAATCGTTGGTGGTTTTCATTGCAATAAATTTTGAAGTCACAGAGTTATTGGTCATTATGAGTGTTGGTAGACATAAAGTCTCTCTGTCATCCTTGCTGGTTTTAGTCGGAGGGTTTCATTTGGTTTAGAGTGGCTGGATGTCTCCATGCCTTCGTATTCCATACCTAGTCTTTTGCTTTTATGGGGTTTTGAACAACTTGTTTCATTGCGCTTTGCTTCACTTGGGTATGAGTTTGTTCATGTTACTAAGGTTGTGTAGTGGGTTGTGATGGTCGTTTTCCAAAGGGCTTGCTTAAGGTGACTATTTTTTCTCGGCCCCGTCCTATCTCATCATTCTTGGGTTGATTAGGAAACCCATGAGGGTTATACCCTGTGTGTTCTGAGTGTTGTTACAGAACCAGAGTGATCCTGAGCTGCATATCAAATCCTCCTGTACAAAATCATCCCAAAGTTTCTCCCAAGTAGGCATGACCTCCCAAGATATAATGCCTCATACAAATGAACCCCAAGGTTTGGAAAATCTATTCAAATCTTTCCTCACCAAGAAGTCAGTATCCAAAATCTTCCCAACTACAACCAACTCATCTCGAATCTATGTAAATTTGCCTAGGTATGATGTGTCCGTCTCGGAATCGAGCATCTGAATTCTCTTGAGCTTGTTCCGCAGAACCATCTTTCGGTTTTGGTTGGGACTCTAGTAAATCTTGCACAAATATGCCCATATCTAAAATGCATAGTCTTTACCAGTCATATGAGGTATGATGTGGCGCCTCATCACATCACAAATAGTCCTCTTCGCCTTGGTATTTTTCTTCCCGAAATATGCATCCAACAATGGTGAAGGAGCGGGTGCATGAGGAATCACCATGGGAGCTTGAACTATATCCCATAGTTCAAGATCCTCCAATATGAAAGTGATCCTGGCTTTCCAAGGGGACCAATTTATAGTTCAATCTAGCCTATCCTTTGCCCACATCTGGGACACCGACATGGCTATCCACTAAATCTCACACTGATGCTAAAACTGCACAAGAGTACTTCCTCACTCCTATCAATACAGGTGTGAAAAGAGGCAGTCACACTACAACCTCACTCATGACAACTCAGGTGTGAAAATAGGTTATCCAAATCAACCTCACTCCTCTCCACACAGGTGTGATAAGAGGTTGTCCACAAGTGTCCAAAATCAGTCCTACAATTGTCCAACAAATCTGCCCACAAGCTGTCCACTAACTCTGCCAACAAGCTGTCCAAAAATCTGCCAACAAGCTATCACAAAACCGTCCACTGAATGCACTAGAAATCAACAAGTCTTTGCCACCAAGGGCTCTGATACCATGGAGAAATATGAGGTACTATGAGGCTGCTAAATCTGATATGTCTTTGACCATAATTTAGCTCTAAATTTAATCTTCCAAAATTGTCCTTTGTTGTGTTTTAGGACAACAAAAAAATTAATAACTTTCTGCCTTTAATTTTCATTTGTCAAGTGTTCTTTGAGGTGCCCTTGCAAGTGTTTTTACATTCCAATGTTATCACATGCAATAATACTCAAACACATAACACTCCTTGGATCTTGACAACTCTAAAATGATGAAATTAGACACATTAGTTTTTGGTCAACATGACCCTGGAAAAATTCCTACGAGGAAAATTAGTTTGGAGTAGATGCATATATAAGGTCTCAAAGAAAAATGTACAACAATGAAAACATATACAAGTGAACCTGGTACAATATAAACCGTTCTCGGATGCTTTGGAGTCCCTTGAAGATGTCCCTGCCCTTGAATCTAGGTGCCCTTTGCCTTGGTGCACCCCTCTTCCTTAGCTAATGCCTTGACCCCTTTCCTTGGCTCTTGCTTTTCCTTTTCCCTTTGTTTGTGCCTTTGAAACTTGCCTTTCATTTTCTTTGCCCTTGGTCATGCACCCTCCTCTCAAGAGTGCCTCCCTCCAAGTGATGGTGCACACCATGCTCAAGTGCGCCCCTCCTCTAGAAAAAATCCACAAGTGTGTGCCCTCCTTCACTCTTGCACCCTCTACACTCTAGAGTGTGCCTCACAATGGTGAATGCGTCTCCTCCAAGATATGGGAACCTCCCATAATCTAGATTCACCCTATCCTCAAGATGTGCCTCTCCTCACTTGAAAATGCACCACTACTCAAGATGAATGGATCCCTCCACAAGATGTAGCCCACTCCTCCACTGAAGCCTCTCCATGCAAGCTACCACCAAGCTATGGCTCCTCCTCAAGCCTTGACCTCATGTGCACTCTCCTCCTCAATATATGCGCCCAAGATATCTTCTCCTCCTCCTCTCCTCTCAAATCTCTCAAGTGAAGAATGAGTCTCATCTTTGCCCTTTTCCATCCTTTAGCCTCTCTTTGGCCAAACCCTAAAAGATAAATGGCGAAGATTGAATCTAGCCATGTCTAATCAATGGGTGAGATTTAATCCTAAAATATCACTTACGAAACCCACTTTCCTTAGTTTGCCTCATGTCTTTAACTCACCTACTTTGTGAATTAAATGTCACTTTAATAACTTAAGTGACATATTTCACTTTTGACTTAAGTCAATGTGAAATTAGAACATAAAGTAAAGTAATAAGGGTAATAGTCTCCCCCTTTGTGTTTAGAGACTCACAAACACAAGGGGACCACTTTACAAGGTACCCAAATCTCAACATAAACTACCTGGAGTGGGAAAGTGCTCCATTTTTGGTTCCTTACCTTTGTTTATTATTTGAACCTCTTCCGATCCTTTACCCTGATCAATTGTTCGTGTTTCTTTAGGTTCTTCACTTTTAGTAGTTTCTTGGCCATTTGTTTTCTCAACTTCCTCCTCTATTTGGGTGCTTGTTTTGGACACATCTTCTTCTTCAATCAAATCACTAATATTTGTAGGAGTTCCTGCAGGTTTAGATTCTTGTTTTTGATCTAATGATTTCGCCGCTTCCATCTCCCGTTGCAATAGTTCATCTTGTATTCTTCTATCTTCCTTTTCTTGCACCTGCCTTGATTAGTCAACAACTCTATTTTGCTCTTCTTCATGTAATATTTTTTCTTCTCTTTCTTTATTAAGCTGCTCCTACAAATCTCTCATTTTCTGTTCAACTTTTGTAGCTCATCTTTGCTTCTCTAGTTCCTCTTGAACACCATCTTCTTCTTGTTTCTTCTGTAGTTCTTCTATTTTGCGCTAAATTTCTTGTCCTTTATGTAATATCACTTGTTCCTTTTGAATGGATTTATGTTCAACTTCATCTTTCAATATGATCTCTTCTTGTCTTCTCGCTTCTTCAACTTCTCTCTTAGCAGCTAAACCATGGTTTATTTCCAATATTTGTTCATCTATAAACAAAGATCTAAACACAATTATACGAGGGTTTCTCCTCCTTTCGAAAATCTCATCCCAATTATGGGAATATTCAATAAAGGTTTCCTCTTCCCATATTTGATGACCATATGGCCAATTATAAGATACTTGCTCATCATGTTTCAAAACTAAACCTTCAGGATCATGCCTTTTGAATTTCCTAGTATAAAATCGATATTCCAAATGACTAAGTGCTTCCTACTTTACTTGCCTTGTGTCTTTAATGAAACAATATCCTACCATGAAGCCATAAGGAATAAACATCCTTTTCTTTTCCTCCTTCACGAAAGATGCATTGAATCCTTGAATAATGGGTTGATAACACACCTCTCCCATGACTACTCTATTTAGAACATATTTGGGAAATAGATGAGGTGAAGCGGTTGCACCATAAATTCTTGATATATGTATAATTTTCTTCTAAATACCAATTTTCCATAGATGTGATAAGTTGCTTGGCTTGATCGATGAATTTGGAACATTCTTTACCAAAAATAATGAAAAACAACCAAGCCAAGAAAAAAATCATAAATGATTGAATATTTTTTTTATACTTGTTCTCCTAAAGCGTTTGGAATTAAACATGCACTAGAGCTTCCAAAACATGCCAATTGAGATTTAATCCTGAGAATACATTCTTGACACATATTACATCCAATAAATATGAAGCCATATACAAAGAGGACACAACACTTGGCTTCTCGGCTGTTAGGCGAGCCTTTTCAATCTTAGAACTTAGTTGATTCGATATGATCGCTGCCCAATTAAAATATTACCATGTTATAGCCACAATATCAACCAGTGGAATCCATGCATCTGTAAATCGATAGCAATCCTTTTCACCATACAATCGACATATCAACATCATGAGATACATGCATGGTTCACTCAACCCTGTAATGTTATACCATCTAGAAGTCCTATCTTCTTTTCACCAATTGGGAAATATTTCTCCTAAATATTTCTGGTTATAGAAGCTTGTTACAAAAGCATTGTTTAAAATCACTTCCATTGATGGAAATTTGTAATACCTATCTACATCTGGAGGTAGGAAAGCTCCCATACAACGATCCTTATCATCATTGATCACACAATTCTTTGGATGTGTATGATTTATGATCCATTCAATCTCTTCTCCATAGGGAAACAATGGTTCTCTAGCTACAATGGAGTGTAAGGGAGATCTCTTGATGTTCACAATTTTTTTATCATCAACCTCCCTTATTGCAGGATCACTATGGGTGTGTAGTCTCTAGGTACTCCTATTTCTTAAAATTTTGATATAGCTCATTCCATTCAGGTAATATGATTTGTAATCCAATACCAGACGTAGTGGATTTTTTTATTTTGATTACATGCAAACCGTCTTCCAAATGATCTTCAATTGTTGTTGGTGTCTCCTGCGAGGCCTTCTGTATTTCTTTCTTTTTCCCTTTCGGTGATTTGGCGGGTTGTTGAACATGAGTCTTCCTTGACGACATATTTCTTGTTAATGATCACATTGAAGAGCAATAACATCATTGGATCCCCCAACTAACATTTAAATCTTTGAAATCATCAATCAACAATTCTTTCCAAAACAAAAAAATTACAGACGACGAAAAGACATAATAACCCAATATCATAGAATCAAATCACTACCTAAGATTTCTGAAGCTTAAACACATTCACTTATTTAAATTACTTCCCTGTTCTGATCACCCAGAACAAGCGGACGAAATTTACTCGTGGCTACTGATTCAATTTCTCTCACACCGAAGAAACTACTCGCAATCCCTTCTACCAATTTTTTTATCTCGACTCCACTGCTTACCAGCAACATAAACAATTATGAAAGCCCAAAATCCTTCGAGATTTATTTGAAATTAGGAATACAATGAGTAATCTTCAGCGAGTACCTAAAAACTCGGTTTTAACCTATTTAAAAAAGTTGGAGAAAAAGAAGCAGCATTATAAAAACAATCGTAGAAGGTACCCCAAACGTCGTAATGATTTGTTGTTCTAAAAATTGAATAAATACCTTTTCATTGACCTAGGTTAAAGGGATTGCTTCAGACCAACAAGTAAAATAGTTGATCGTTGTAAAAATGTATTTGTGTGTCTTTGATGAAAGATGGCTTACTTCTCTAGTTATGTCTATGGCCCATTACTCGAATGGTTTGCTAATTGGAACATGTTGCAGTGGTATCAAAGCTTTATTTTCTCTCCCTACGCTCAATCAACAAATTCTACAATTCCTTACATAAGCATGTGCATCTCGGAAAAGAGTAGGCCAATAATATCCAACTCTCAAAACTTTGTGAGCCGTATTTTCTCTAGCAAAATGACCTCCAGTTGGTCCATTATGAAAATATTTCAAAAGCTTCTCAGCAGCTTCTTTTTCTAAACATCTCAACAACACTCTTTCATAATTCTTCCAAAATAAAACAATGTTGATTAATCTATATTGAACATATTTTTAATCTTGATGCCCTTATTTTTCTTGAATTCAAATGATTAGGACATACTCTATGATGTATAAAATAAATCATATCAGAATAACAAGAGTCATGAGTGGCTGATATATAAAGTATATTATTAGAACAAACAAAGATCTCATTTTCCCATCCTTCTTCTTCTTTGAGTGCATAATCTCGATATTCTACTGCTAACTTACATAACCCTTTTCTTCGCACAATGTGGGAAAGTTTTATTTTGAGATCAAACTCTTGTATATCTAACATCCAATTCTCTCTACATTCCCCTAACTCTTGTTGGATAAACAATGATCACATAGTAAGGTGAGGTACAATAACCTTAGTGTGATTTTAGAGGATATATTATCTAAAATGTTTAACAATGTTATATACCGCAAAGGCTTGCTTATCTGTGGAAGGGTAGTTCAACTCCGCCCTTGTAAATTAGTACTCATGAAACAAATAGGAGTTTCATTGTCCTCATCATTCTTTTGTTTCAAAATTGCAATGAGAGATTGATCAAAAGTGAAAGTATATAAAAAAATCACAATTAAAATCAGGATTGCGCAAAACAGGGGCGTTGGAAATAACAATTTTGATTTTGTTGAATGATTATTTTTCTTATTTATTCCATTTAAATTCTGAGTCTTTTTGAATCATTTTTTGTAATGGTTTTATGATTTCAACAAAATTGGGAATAAATTTTCTAACAAAGTTAATCTTTCCGAAGAAACACTACATTGCTTTCTTGTTATGAGGAAAATATAATTGATATACAAACTTTACATGTTCATGATTGATTGTTATGCCATCTTTTGATATAATATGACCTAAAAGTTTCCCTTCAATCACTTCATTTTTTTTTTTTTTTTGGGATTTAGGGAAATTTCGTACTTTCTACATCTTTCAAATATTTGAATTAGATGCAGAATTTGATCAATTCTATTTTTTTGAATAAAACATCACATCATCCAGGTAGACTACCACAACCTTATTAATCAGACCTCTAAAAGCAACATCCACTGCTCTATGAAAAATGGTTCCCACATTAATTAAACCAAAATGCGTTCATTTATATGCAAAGATACTCCATTTGTTACAAAATTTAGTCTTGATACTATCCTCCTTCGATACTAAAATTTGATTATATCTAGAGAATCCATCGAGAAGTGATAACATCTCAAACCCAAATACTATTTGTAAAATTTGGTCCATAGGTGTAACTGGATTGTTGTATTTTTTTGAAGCTTTGTTAATCTTCCAAAAATCAACACAGAGATGAATCTCTTCAGTTTTCTTCCTCATGGGGACAAGGTTGGAAACCCATGCTGAACACCTTACTTGAAAAATGATATTTGCATCTAATTTTTTTTTAGATCTCTCTGGATGAGTGGTTCGAGTGAAGGATATAACCTACACAGTTTTGATTGAAACAACTTAACATTTTTTTTTCATTAGTATGATATGTTGGATAATTCGGGTATCATAAGACCAAGCGAAAATATCTTAATATGCTTTGAACAACTTAATGTAAGATTTATTTTCTTGTTCAGAGAAACCTTTTCCTAGATTCACATTTTTGGATTTTCTATAGTGCCTAAATTAAGTACTTCATAGCTCAAATTTGAACTAGTTTTGACATTTGGTGATCCCTTAAATTTGTTTTGTAAATAATTTTTTTTCTCCATATTAGTGATTCATGTAGGTATGGTATGTAATTTGATTTCACTTACCCTTTTAGAATCTTATTCTAATGACACCTGAAGCTCTTAATCATCTATAGGTGGATCCTTGAAATTTTCACAGTTAGTAAGAAATTCCAAAATCTGTTCACCCCCTTCAAAAACCATCCAATTGGTAATATTATACAGGATTGAGGGTTTGTACAATAATTCAATAGAAAATCTGCTCGCTTCAATGTCTTCTAGTGGAGATAACTTCAAAGCAACAATAACTAAAGAATCAACCACAATATTTTCAGACCTTGGTACAATAGTGATGTTGAAGGCTAGAAAATTATCCATTAATCTATATACCTCTTGCTGATAATTTTTGAGATGCGGTGGATTACAATGAATGGTTTTCTTTATTTCTCGAACTATGATTTCAGAATCACCAAATATTTTATTTTTTTCAACTTTTAGATTAACCATTTTTTTGAGTGATTCATATTTATGAGGGAACAAAATGAAACACAAAAATATGATAGAAACATAGAGATATAGTAATACAAAATTTATATTAAAGAATGAAATATGTAGATACTGTAAAAGAAAAGAAATGAACTCGCTAGAATGGTGGTATCTTGTCTTTGAGAAGAGATGCGACGACTATGCGCATTTGAAAGAATATGATTACGATGAGGCTCCAAAGGCATTTTTAACATAAAGCATAAATGAGAAACCTTGAACATCCAAAATCCTAACCCCGAGAGATGAAACTCCAAAAGGTTTGTGGGCCCTTATGGGGGTAGTTGATACATCAACTTCTCGATGGTGTAACTTTTGCATACGATCTTAGTTTTGGGAGATCAATACCCCATCAGAAAGGTATAATCGAGGAGTACAAATTACATTTGTATTATCACATAACTTTGGGGAAATTCGAGGCACAATTGAGCCAAAAAAACATCGTTTAGGGCCTCAAAACCAGCCTGGAAGTTTGGGACTCGAAAAACCGTAAAAAGACTGCCAAGATGGAAACTGTATTTTGAGCTAGTAGAATAGGTGGGTGGCCACTAATGTCCACATGGATTATTACTCCTCCATTAGGAAGAAATCATCTCCATTGTGTTGAGTTCCCACATCAAATGGGAAAACTTTTGTTGAACTTGACGCTTGGTGAGCCACTTTCCTTGGTGCAATAGTTGCCCTGCTTTGACAACCCTATAGAGTTGGATCTTCTATTAGCGGGTTATCTTAACCTATGTTTCCATGATCTGATCAATGGGTTCCTATTTCATGCAATCAGGTTTGAGCTATGTAGGTGTCAAATTTTCTGCCACTTGTGATGTGTCCAGTAGTGGTGGAAAATATGGTCGAAGGAGGTCCACATTGAATATTGGGTGAAAACCAAGGAAGGGGGGAATAATTAAATCAAATGGATTTGTTGGGTATGTGTTATATTCTTTGCATGTGTGTGTGTGTGTGGGTGCGTCAGATATGACAACTGCGGTTTTTGCTATTTTTAGCTGATTTGTAAATTAATCCCGAATTAAGGGATTAGGGTTTTGGTATCTACGGAATACCTAAAAACATTGTATATATTGTATGGCGAATGGTGAAATTTGATATAATGAAAATAAGAAAGGTTTTCCCGGTTGAGGGTTTCCGGTAAAAATCTCTGTGTACTTTGTGTATGAGCCATTGATTAATTTCTGTATTTCTTAAGAATCTATATGCATTGCTTTACTTCGCAGGTTTAAAACTTACATGTGGTATCAGAGCATGTTTTTGGCTTCAGAGGGATGCCTTTGTTGCTGAGGGTTAGCTCGGTCTTGATAGATCAAGTTTATCTTGGGTCTGTGATAAACCTGGGTTTAGTGGGAGCTTTTACAGTGGAGATTCGAGTAAAGTAAGAGGAATGACGAGCTCATCTAGAATCGAGATAGAGAAGTTCAACGGTAAAAACTTTGATCTATGGAAGCTAAATATGGAGGACCTTCTTGTAGACAAAGAACAATGGATCGCTATGGATCCTGGTACACAACCTACTGGTACACCATCTACAAGCACACAGGCTACTGGTACACAACCTACCAGTACACAAACTACTAGTACACCAATTACTGGTATGTCGAAGGAAGATTGGGACAAGTTGGACAAGTTGGCAAGGAGTACCATTCGACTCTGCCTGGCAGATTCAGTGTTGTTGAATGTCTCGGGAGAATCTACAGCCAAGGAACTATGGGATAAGTTAGGGAATTTGTATCAATCAAAGTCCCTGGTAAACAAGTTGTTTCTTCGAAAGAA